>BRZM01000036.1:2230958-2266838 GCA_033238685.1 Lates japonicus
TGGGGTAGAGGGAAGGAGTGAGACACACAGATGGAGAGTGGGAGGGTAGAGGAAGAGGGATATACTATCTGGGTGGCAAGGAGGGGGCTTAGAGGTAACCAAATTATCTGGCTCCTATTTTTCAGCTCTCCGTCTCCTCATCCCTCTCTCTGTCCATATATATACGCCATCAGTCCAACTCTTCCCCTCTCTCTCTGTCCCCTTATCAACTCCCCACCTTGCACTTTCAAGGACAAGCTTAACTGTTAAGAACACTAAGGATTGGATAAACCTCTGTGTGGTGTGTGTGTGTATTGCTTTTAAATGTATGTGTGATTTTGTGTCTGTTCATCTTTTATTTTTATTTCTTAACTGCATGTATAATATAACACATGAATATTGTACGTGTGTGTACACAGTTGTATATGCACACATGTGTTTTTGTGTGTATTTCTCCAAAGGCTTTGCAGCAGGGACTAATCCCAGCCTCTCTGCTATCGCCTTACCTTCCTTCTTACTATCATTTATTCATCCCCCATCTCTCTCTCTCTCTCTCTCTCTCTCTCACTCCCACCACACTCACTGTCTCCACTCTCTCTCTCTTTCATTTCTATCCCTTACTTTCCTCACTCCCTCTTCCAAAAATATATATATATAAAATATACACACACATATACAAAAATAGCTGCTTTTTACCTGAGAATTTCAATGTTTAGGATCAGAATTTGGTAAAACATTAACTTAATGGGAACTCAGTTCCCATTTAGAGACATACATTTATAGATTATTTCACGCTTAACTTGTCTCCAACCAGTTTAAACAAACTTTCAAGTGTTTGTCTATTTAATGCAGTTTGATTGGACTGGTGTGAAAGCTGTCAATTGGACTCTGGTGGGGATTAAACAACCAGGCAGTGTTCGTCCACTTCAACAGAGATGTGTGACTTTAGCAAAGATTCAAAAGCTAAACTATTCTAAATTCATCTGCTGATATAAACTGATAAAAATGACCTCCTGATATTTATAAATACAAGGTCACAAGTTCCCCAATAAAAAGTGAAACGAGTGAATAAATAATCCATCACTTAATAATGATATAAAATTAGTGTAAACACAAACTGAACCAGAACTAAAAAGCAACATGTGTGTCTTTTCTTTTCCCTGAATAAATGAGCCAAGACTTGGTGTCTGGTTAGGGCTGGGGTTGAAGTTACTCATATAGTGGTTAATGTTAAAGCAACATTATGCAATGACTTTACCTTAAAAATCATTCTGTTACACTGACTTGTAACAGGAAGAATGGCGCCTTTTTCATTCCAACTCCTGCTCTTGCTCCGTGTATAACTTTGTTTAAATGGGTACGATCTTTGCATTAAGTGCATAACGCTTTATGGCACCACATCACAAGAAGCTAGCTCGGTAATTCTTTCTTTCATTTATCAACCTCCCTGATTAATTTTGTGTTTGTTAGCAGAGAGATTGATAAGGGTACGCTGCTTCCAGTACCTATAACTGCTCTGACTTGGAGCCAAAAGATTTTAATGCGTCCTGTAATTATTGTAACTATTGCTGCTGCTCAGCAAAAGTAACATAGTGTTGCTTTAAGGTTGAGGTAAGTTGCTGGGCAATCAATAGGAGTGCAGTGTCCTCCTAAGTGACAAAAACAGATCTGTGTGTGTGCATGTGTGTATGCCTGCTGTAAGTTTGCTGGGATGCCGCGTGCTTGATAACTTTTAAATGCCATCTAAAAAAAAAAAAAAAAAGAGGAATTAATTTGATTGATAGGTCTACGCACTGATATGCATACAAACACACACACAAACCTAATATGCAGTCTCTCCCACTCCCTCACAGACCTACACTAAATAAACAGGATATGCTTTGCATTAAGTAGTATTAATCGCTGTATTCATGGGAGACGCTCTAAGCTGCATGCTTTGGGGAAAATTGACCTTCTGTGGTCTTAATTGTACCAGAGGCTCAACAGCGCTGTGACATTTAACTGTGCTCCAGTCTTAATTCTTAGCCCTTTATTCTAGTGCTTCGCTGACATTTCGGTATGAAGAGGGTTTGTGAATAAAGATGTTTGGCGCTTCTTTGGTGCTGTAAACAAATAAGCAAATTTGCCCATGATTATTTTATTCTTTCCCTATCTTTTTCTGCGTCTGTCACAGTTTTGTGAATCTCTCACTTTTGTTGTCTGTCGGCGTCACTCTTTTGGCTGCCACTCTCCCTAGTGAGATCTTGCAGCCCAATAGCACAAACTGACCATAATGGTGTACGTCTGCAGAGGCCTTGTGGGGTTGTTGATCAATAGCAGTGACTCAGCGATTACTTTGCCAGGTGCTGAAACTACGCTGGCCAGCCCACAGCTTTTACTGTGTTTTGTAAACACGGACACACAAACACAAACACCACCCACATATTTTTGTTTGTCATGGATCACGATGCTACAAAGAGCTGAATCACAGTTCAATAGATTTTATTCCAAAGCAGTTACATTGTCGTTAAACTTTCCAAGGAAATGAAAACTGGCCGGGTCTGTCTAATCAGGTTGGATACAGTCTCATTTTACTGCTTCGGGTCTCGGGTCTGTGTGTGAACATGTCCAATACCTGAGTGGATCAGGATAGACAAGAGTGTGTGTGGTATTGATCACGTGGTAGGTCACAATCATCATGGGAGAAAAAGGTGTGTTATGAGGTAAGGATGTAACTTGTCAATTAGTAGGTGCTTCTATGTGATTTTGTTATGTTGAGACTGGGCTAAGCTAGCAGTTCCTCCCAGGTTCCTGTCTTTGTTCTGATCTAACCAGCAGGCTGTAGCTTCATCTATAAACAGACAGATATGAGAGCGGGATCTGTCTGAATCCAAATGATCATATCCCCTAAAACGTCCCTTTGACAAACCAGAAATCTGGAAATAGTTTAGGTCATTGCTGAAAGTATAAATTCTTTCACGCTACCAGGCTGTGATTATGATGCATATCTGAACCCAAATGGAGCGATGAACTAGACATGCTGTAGTTGACTTTGGCAGTACGACTGTGTCTTGTGTGGTCAACAGGGTCATTGTAAGAATGATGAGCAATGGAAAGTAGCTGTCTGTCTGTGCGTGTGTGTGTGTGTGCATGCAGAGGTGAACTTGTATTTAAATGCGAATAAGCATGTTCTTGTGAGTGTGCTTGTTGACTCTCCTTCCTTTAGAGCTACTTTGTTAAGAGGCTGTAGTAATTAGCTGGAGAAAATGGATGGCTTTTCACCAGCAGCTGCAATTACTGCTTTCTCTAGAATGAATGGATGGACGGAAGGATGGTATACAGTGTTAAATGAACAGATGGAGAGTTATAGAGAGAAGAATAAAGACTCGGGGTGCTGGGATAGAGGGCTGAAAGGAAGTATGCATGGATGGTTAGAAGTGGGGGAAGGAAAGATGGAGTGTGTTGGTGAGGAACAGGGTGAATTAGCTTGTTTTACAAACCAGTGACAAAATCCAACTAATAGCACACGGTCAGGGTCACTGTGCACTTAGTGAATGTTACAAAATAATATTGAAATCATGTGGGAATTGCTATTAATGACTTTATTTTAGATATATAACAATCGTATTAATTATGATATTTAGGAAATTAAAATCATATTGATTAAGAATAGGGTGATGAAGTGCATCTCTTTGTTCCACCAGGGTTTAGCTGTGCTTGTGACAGACAGACTCATCACTTCTTTGGTCTTTTTGAACAGAAGGAAGATGCAAACCAAGCTAACTTTGAAAAATCAACATGATACAGAGTGAGTCCCCCCCCCCCCCCCCTCCATAAAAAAACATTTTCAGCTGAGCACACACAGGTTGGCAGATAGCAGCCAGCATTTCATTTTATAGTTTGGCTAACTCAAAATAAATGTTGATACCACTCATAAATTGTAAGAATGAGAATCCTGGTAAGAGCTTGGATCCTGGTCTAGTTTATGTTTTAAGGGGGACCCTGACTATAATGCTGTTTCCTCATCCCAAACCAGAGATATGAGTACGTTCTAAAAACAGGAGTTAAAGTTCACTTGAATGGTTATTGTCTTCTGCTGTTTGCTGTCACAGGCGTCCTCAGGTGGTCCTCATCCAAACACACCCAGCTGCAACCGAATACACACACTAACATACACATCGGTGTGCAAACAGGCATTAATAGGCATTAGGTATATCAAATGCTGTAATGCAACACACACACACACGGCAACCACAGCCTCCTCAGAGCTGTGTTTTAATTGAGTCAGCTCAAAGTGCTGGCTGAGCAGAATGATATGTCTGATACGGATTAGAACCAGCCTTCAATAGTCTCTCTCTTAACTTTATCTGGGTGTGTGTCTGTGCGTGTTGATGTATGTAGGTACTCCCAGCAGCAGGTCAGGAAGTTTAATCTGGGAGCCAGACCTTAAGATGGGATAATTTCCAGGCTGGTGGACCCAGAACACATAGCTCGTCCCAGGGTTACTTATGAACATACTCACACACACACACACACACAAGTACAGATATGATATACATCCTTTTCACTGTCTCAGTCAATAGTAATATCTCATGCTCAGACATTTATTGTTCCGCTGTCTCCTATATTCCTTTTCTGTCTTTCACATCCCGCGGACCACTGCACCATTGAGCTAAGTCCCTTTGAATACCTCTTAGTCATGAGGTAATCTTCAGCAAGGTTCGGTGGTTATGACTGACTGGAGCACTTAACGACTGACTCATTGTCAGAGATTTGGGGCCATTAACAGTTAAATCATTCACACCAACTGACCATGTAAGATAATGTGTGTGTGTGTGTGTGTGTGTGTGTGTGTGTGTGTGTGTGTGTGTGTGTGTGTGTGTGTGTGTGTGTGTGTGTGCGTGTGTGTGTGGGGAGGCGTGTGTGGAGAGTGGGGTGGGAATTAATGGTGAGAAAATTGAAAAAGAAACCTTAAAAAGTGTTCCAACAGAAAATACTCAGGAACCATGCCATGGTGGAAGAGGAGGATCCATTTTGTGTGTGTGTGTGTGTGTCTGTGTGAGGAAGGAAAGCCCACTTACGCACATCAAGTAATGCATAACCATTTTGAGTCAGACTAGTTTGACCAAGTCACACAGGCTCCAGCTGATTTGGCTGGAGAGAACAGTAGAAGCAAACCTGGTGTTAGAGATCATGCACACATCATCTAAGCACATAAAGTAACACACTAAAAACAACACAAAGCAACTGACCTGATGGCGCACCTCTATGCTTTTTGCAACACACTGCAGGATTAAGACTCCCCAGCACTCCCAGTTTTTCCTTTGAATGCTCCAGTAGCCCTCATATAATCGACCAACAACAGAAGTTTCTGGGGTAAAGATGTATAAATGTTGTTTTTTACATAAACCCAGTATTTATAAAAATAAAATTGTTACAGACAACAGCTTCACACATTGTTCAGACCAGGTGTTCTACCACAGTTTTGTAGGCCAACTGCAGGTGAAGTAATGAGGAGATTAAATATAAGACAAAAGAAATTTTATTTGTTTAGGTGCTTTTCCAAAATATGCCTGATTCATTGGTATATTTTTAATTCTACACAGCAATCTATGTATTTTAATTAGAAACCCCACTCTCAAGCTTCATTTAAATAACTAATAAAATAATTAATAATAAATAAATAATAATTTATAATTGATGAATTTCATCAACTTTGTGTCATTCAAATCAATGATGTTTAAATTTTTGTGCTCAGCTGTGGTAGTACTAAGTCTACATCAATTTGAGCACTATAAATTAGTCATTGATCATCTGTCTGATGTTTAATAATGATGACTGAGATATTACAGTGATGATGGTTTACAGACCACCATGATAAATCATTGGAATGAGGGCTACTCGTAAGCCACAGCCATATGTAATGATTGTATTAATGATAGTGCTGTGGGAGAAGTGTGACTGGAAATGAGGCCTGTGTGCATGGGTCCAGTTCTGCTTTCTCAACATGAAATTGATCAAATATACGGGAAACATTGATGTGTATGTTTGTTGAATAGATAATTATATGTAATACTAGAAATACCCTAATTGCCGTGTCATTATCCTCCTTTATTTCAAAATGCAATTTTGCCCTAATCTTCAAACCTAAAGTTAAATTGGTGAACTGGATTAGACGGCGTAAGAATACAACACGTCATTTTAAAAGAAAGGAAGGGGATAGAAAGAAAAGTGAGATGGGATTTAGCCAGAGGAAATGAGAGGACAGTGGGAGGCGAGGTGAAAGTGTCTTGAGAGAAAGCGAGAGGAAGGAAGCAAGGAAAAACACACAGGAGGAAAGTCAACAAATGAGAGAACTGTTGGAGGTCAGGGTGGACAGAATAGTTAAAAGGGGCAGAAGGAATTAGGTGATGGGTAGATAAGAAAGAAATATAGACCAGGAGCGGAGGGAGGAGGTGAGATGGGCGTGGTGGGGCAGATGGATGGAGAGAGGGAAAAAGACAGAAAGGGAGAGTTGCCATTGGGTCATTATGAGAAGGGACAGTAATATGATTGATGAAATGACTCTGACCTCGCTGTGTCTGGGACTGGTGCCTGGCTGGTCTGACAAACGTCCATTACACACACACACACACACACACACACAGTAAAAATACAGGATGAAAACATATATCAGACATGCCTGAACACACAGTGCGAAACAATGAACACACAAACTCCATTAACTCAAGTACAGAGCATGTCTGAATACAACAATATTTTCTGTTAAATACACACACACACGCGTACATGACTCTTCAGCTGGCATGTGTGATTTGTATCTTCTCTCTGCCAGCAGGGCTGAATGAGTCAACATGTCATGACTTATTATCTGTTTTAACATGCATGATTCCTTACAGTCTGACCTCTCATAAACTCTGGTTAAGATCCCAAACGGTTCACAGATCTGTGTTTGTCAGGTCCCACAGCAACCTCAGTGATTTTGAGCCTGCTGGAGTCCCAGGGTGAAGTTAGAATTATCTATGAGTCCCTGACGTGGCTGACTTAATTCCATGATTTAATTCTCTGTATATCAATGGTAACCTCCCTGAAATTTACTGTAGTCTACTAGCTGTGGAAACATACAGTTACAGTTATTGAACACCGTAAAGAAGTTTTGCTTTTTTGCGTCTTGGTGAATGAGTTCAACAAATAGCCAAATTCCCTGCTTCTTTTACAGTTCTTCTTTTGCTGTATAGTAAGTATAGTCCTGTATTTATTGTAAACCACTTTTCATCAAGCATGGGTTGTGATCTGTCTCTTTTAATGTGAAACAGCGGCAGGAGTATTTGTCTTTTTATAAACACTAATCATGAGTCATCATGTCATGATTTATTATCTGTTTTAATACTTGATTCCATACAGTCTGGCCTGTTACAGCACAGCTGTATCTGTGCATGGAAGTAAAAACAAAAATGTCGTGGTGCTGAACCAGAGACTGTGTGAGAAAGGGTGCTGGGGGAAATGTGAGCATGGCACACCTGCGTGACCACATTAGTCAAATGATCAGTTTACTGACACAGCTCAGTTGATGGTGGAGAGCCAGATGATGTCCTAGCCTCAAAAAAAAAAATCCATATACCACAAGTTACTTAAGGTGCTGTGTGTGCAGGTGTTTGAGTCTCTACGGTCAGAGACACACGTTGAGTTTGTAAACTGGCAACTTTCAGTTGCCCATAAATTGCTAGATGTGAGTATGAATGGTTGTCCTGGGCTTTATGTGTTACCCATATAGTAGACGGCATCCTGTCCAGGGTGTATGACCAGCCTCAGTAATGTGAGGTGGGACAGGCCTCAGCTCAAACCTCCCACAGGATAAGTGGGTTTATATAATGGATGGAAAATGTACATGTGAAACAGGGTAAGTCATTGTGTTTCCTCAGCCAAAGAAAAAGAAGACATATGGCTATGATTTTTTAAAAATTAAAATATATATAAAATTATGAGCACTGAATAATGAAAGCCTGACCTGTATCCAAAGACAGACTCAATAAATGCCTGCTCACAATGTTTTGATTCCCACAATGTAGGTTTCAAATGGCATGCTTTTGTATTGTCTAGGCAGTACACGGAACATACATTTCAACACAAGATGCACAATAACGTTGCTTTGAGATCCAAGCCAACATATGTTTTCATCTGGTTTTTCAGGCGTATTCAACAAGGAGCCATATCAATATCACATGCAGAAATAGAAATTCTGTCAACTTCAATCTGTAGCGTGAAAGCCTCTCTTGTTGCTTTGCTGTTGGCGAAATGGTTGGAATAGTACAGTTTACTATATGAGGTCTCGCGGTGGCGGCCATGGTTGTCTATAGCTCATGGGTTGTCATCTCCTTACGTCTTTGCAAATCTAGTTCCTATTTAGTTCTCATGACTTCTATTCAGGCTTTGAGGAAAGATGCCCAGCAGGCAAACACAGAGACAAACACACAAAGCTTTGTCAGGTATGTGTGTAAGAGTGATGAGTTTTGGTCCCAGTGGAAGTGTTATCACCACCTGGCCACTGCACTTCATGGACAGGACAGATGGCTAACTGCCACTGCACTTACATGCTTACATGTTTTTTTTTTTCAGACTGTTGGCTCCTCAGCTGTGTTGTGCAGGACATACACACCTCTGTGTGTCAGATGCGATGTGCCTGTGTGGCGCTGCGTACACTTTTGTCACTCCGTCAGCAAGTGAGGGATAAAGGTGCGTGCATGTGTTGTGTGTTGGGTGTCAGCGATTCTTGGGCAACATGCAGCTCTTGAACTACAAAGAGAAATATCTGAGGTTGAAATATGGTGAGTCATTTTGGTAGATAAGAAATGCTGAGCTGGAGAGGAAGGGAGGGAGGGCAAGAAGGGGAGATTGAGACATACAGTGGTAAGGTGCAGGGTTTCAGAATAAGAGCAGGTTAGAAGAGCTCAAAGTTGTCAGGTGAGGGTGGGGAGACAACTTAAAAGTCACTCAGTGAAAGAGCGAGTGCTGGAAACTCAGGGAGAGAGATGAGGAACATCAGGAGTACAGAGTAACCTCTGTGAATACTTAAAGCTACAGAAACTATATATTGTCTCTGATACATGCCGCTGCAACTAGTTAAGACACTACACTGGTTATTATATTTACTAACATGAATTTATAGCACTAGGATTTTGTGGTCACTAACAGGTCTTCACCACCACCTTTCTTGCCACTGTGAGCTGGATGTGCTTTACAGGATCAGGGGTGCTTAAAATAGATTAATAAGAATTAGTGGATAATGCCAGTTTATTTCCAGGTATAGGTCATGGGTCTTGATGTTGTACGTTTGATCAGGGTAGATTTTAGTTCCAGCTTCTATCCAAGCTTTGAGGAAACATACCAGTAGGCAAACATATGCACACACTCATACAGACAGCTTTGTTGGGTATGTCTGTATAGAGTGAGACTAATCTTTAATGGGCTGTACATACCACTAGAATGATCTTATATAGATTTATTTATAAATATATCTCTGTTTAAGATTTGAGAAATATTTATTTTGAACATATCCCATTGCATTGTTGATTTTCCTGTACATATTTGTTTTGTTTTCTTGCCATTACAGAAAGCAAAGTGCAACTGAAAAGGATGCCTAGAAAGTGCTGTCTCTAAAAGTGGGGAAGGTGTGTGTTAGGGAAGATTTAGTAAAGTTGTACAGAAATAGAGAGGAAATTCAAGTCACATGCTGAGATATTGAGAGGGCGCGAGCTTATGTAACTGTGGCATTTTAATACAGCTGCTCCAAAATGCTGACTAGAAGAAAAGTCAGTTTCACTTAATGTTTCTGCTGATAAAGAATAGACATACTGCTACAAATGCTGGGAGAATTTTCACTCAAATCAGTGTAACTAGTGAGGCAGAGAAAACTTTTCAAGTTCCACTGCGCTCACACTTTGTGGTACTTTCTCCATAAAAGCTCACTTGATATTTTTTTCCAACCCAGTAACATTTAGGCCTTCCCATTTAATACTCAAATTTTCACAGTTTGCCAACTTTACTTGAAAAGAGCTCTTCATTAAATTAAACAATGGACAAGAAATCACTGGCCTGCCTTGGTGATTTAATGGTCTTAAGTAAAACAGAGATGAAGCGGGAAAGTAGTTGAGAAAATAAAGTGAATTGAGTTGCAGCTGAAACTCTAGTTAGTGTGTAAATACATCCGTAAGTCACACACCAACTTCTCTTACATTGGAACCTAGTAATGACTGGACAAAGCCTAAACTGTGATCATCTTTGGCTCTTCACAATAAACTTAAAAAGTGTGGTTTACTAATTATCAACATTTTAGTTTGTATTTTGAGAAATTATTTATAGTTTGAGGTTATAACATTATAGAGATCAAGCATAGGTGGTGCTCCATTTTAAAATACAGCATGCTTGCAGTTGGTTCCTTTTATTTCTTCTAGTAGCAATGGAATTATCCATTGGTGGCTTTTAAATGGAGAGATTTGTTTCCAACTGCTAACTCAAAACTAGTAACCTCTTCAGTAGAGATGTCTCGTAGTGTTTGGGAATTCAGGCCAAGTCCCTCCTGCACTCTCTCTCTCTCTCTCTCATTCACATCTTCTCTTTCCTCTCTCCTCACTCCTCTGTCCTCCCATCTGTGAGTTCACATGAACAGAAGTCTCCCGGAGCTTTTCATTGTGGCGACTCCACACTAGGCGAGCTAATTGTGGCAGGGCTTTAGCCGGTTGTTGGAGACAGGGCATTGGCCAAGAAGGTCAAGTGACATGTCATTAGTCAGATTGGCTGGTAACCTGGCAACACTTCAGGCTTTCCCTCCCGAGAAAAACCTGGTGGGAAGAAAAAAAACAGGAAAGGCTGCTGAACATAATTTAGCCGCTTTCTGAAGTGCAATGATTAATTTGCAGCTTTTAGAAATATAAGGGTAATGTGTTGTGGGAGTTGTAAGTCTTGCAGTCCTTGTGTGAATTTAAAATAACCCTCAATCATGAGGTCCTAAATTGTTAGGTCTCTGTGTCATCTAGCTTCACCAGTTTAACAATCCAAGCAATTCAAACAGGCAGGACGTCACAGCCAATGGATACTATGACATACAGATTGTGTGTGTTCTTTTTAGTTTAATTTATTTGGGCTTTTGATTTTATCTTACTAGTAGGTGCACTATGTTGAGATAAGATAATGATCATAGAAAAACCGCTCACAAAAATGAAGCTATCCTGTTTTCCTCTCCTCAGTTATTATTCATCTTCTGTGAGTTCAATCCAAGTACATTATTCTACCATCCTTTTTCTTCCTCTCTCTATCTCAGCATCTTTTCGTGACTTCCCTTTCCCTCAGTACCTCAATCCTTAAATGTGTTTGTCTTGACATTGTTCTGTTCATTTAATTGTTCAATATGTTCAGTAACTTAGTTTCTCCGTTTTGGGAATACCACCATCTGGCCCGTAGAAACGCAGTGTGTGAATCCTTTTGAGAAATCTGCACTCTTACCTTTCTTTTATCCAGAACAGATCCAAATTGAATGGGTGTTAATTTTCCCCCCCTTTTAAAAAAATCACCCAAAACTGACATCTGTACTCTCCAGTTAAAATTGAGGATATATGATTATGGTCGTGGTTGAAAATATCCATGTTTGCAGTTTAGTAGTCTGTCCCTCAGTCTTTTCGGCCTGCAACAATGAGATACTTCCTTTGCTTCACCAGAAAATAATTTCGTTCATTATTCACAAACCCACAAAGAGGTTGGAACAAAAATGATAAATAAACAAAATAATAATTTTTCTAGTGAGGACAGCCTCATGATCAGAAAAGAGACTATCTTTCTCGCTTTCTCTCGCTATTTGGGTTAATATCATGCCTTCAACTTTTTATTAAGCAGAGTGAGCTAATCAGAGAAATGAGAGGTTGAGGTTAGTCACCAAGGATTAACGATCTGGTCCCAGGACATCAAACATTCCCTACACCCAGGAGATAATCATAGCCAGGTAAGCCAAAATTAAGTGACTGCCTTTCAGAGGTTTCTAATCCCATCTTGCTCTCTCCTTACATTTCATTTCTTTTCCCACCATCCTGCTTTCTGTTCTCCTCCTTTGCCCATCCCCTCCTGCCCCCACCTGGACTAGAGCTAAGTCTACATCCTGGCCAATCTGCAACCAGACCTGTTTGTGTCTGCAAAGAAAACTTCATCTCCTATGCTTTGAGCGGGTGTGTGATAGATGACACTATCTATCCTTGTGCTGAAGGTAATATCTGACCTATCTCTTCTCTCAGTCCGGATCTTTGACAGTTTTCTGTTGCGTCTTCATATACTCATTGTTACTGCCTGTATCAGCTCAACCTTTTAAAAATACATTGTGGAAATAGGTTGGTAATAACTTTCTGGAAATAGGTTTCTTATGGGTCATGCAGTATAGTTCAGAAAGACTTATGCTTTAAGGACTCAGATGTGTATATTTGCATTGCATCTTTCCGCGTAAGCGTGTTCATGTGTCTGTGTATGTGTACGCATAGATTCAGGTCCCACCAAACCCAACAAAAACACAGCACAGCAGCTGGGTTTCTGCCTCCTGTAAAGCATGTCATCCAGTACAAAAGCAAAGATTTTGCCTCCATTTTCCACATGGCATCCAGTTTTCTCTTCTTCTTTTCTACGTGTCCTGTGGGTCTCATCCATTTTACATCTACACAGTGTGTACAGTGCAGTACACAAGCCTCGAAGTATTCCTTTTTTAATTGCTTACTTGATTACTTTTTGATTTACTTTCTTTTTGAATTCTATATTTTAAACAAAGTTGAGACACGTTTACATTTCGTCAATATCTTACATTAGACAAAGTAAGAATTTAAATATGGGCACCGATTCATGTCTCATTAATGTAAAACACCCACCCATCCCAGATTCATAATTACTGCTTTGTAACTTTAGGCACTGTATATAAAATGCTTTGGGGTGATACTTGGGTCTTAATTCATGTGGGTGAGGAGAGGATGTGAGGAGGCTCAAGTCCTAGTGTGCCTGAACAGACCGGGGAGAATGAAATAAGAAAAATGGGAGATGAGAAGGGAAAGCAGCAATGTAAAAAATGGACAGGCGAGATATAAAACATGTTGAGACTGGTGCAGTGTGACAGAAGACTCAAAAAAGGAGAGAAGGTCCAAGACTCCCATGAGATTAGAAATTTACAGAAGTTATAGGAAATAGGGAGAATGAAAAGACACCCTGACATTACTGCCCCTCATTGGAGTAATAATCATCTGAGAAGAAGGAAGGAAGTGTGTGAGGGAGGAAGAGAAAGTGTCACTCTCATCCTGTATTGCTCCATCTAACCTGCCACTGTAGCCACCTGCTCACAGTGTCATGCACTCACACACATACAAAATGTATATTTCAACTCAGCCTCCTTTGTATGCATACATTCTCTCTCTCTCTCTCACAGGCTCACTACAGTAGAAGGTGTCCTTAACTTATGTATAATGTATGCTCTTATGCTAAGTCCTGCTCCTGAGATCATCATGGAGAAATAAATAAATAATCCAGAATCCATAAAATAAAAACTGGCAAGTTTTTTCCTACCTAAGGCGCTGACATTATAAAATATGGCAGAGGGGGAGTAATGGTGCTGTCTGTGTCCTCTCTCCCATCATCTCTTGGTCTCCGTCAGGTGGTAGCCAGCCCCCTCTAACCCCCACCTCTTTTCACTCTCCCACATCTCTCTCTCTCTTTCTCTTCCACTATCCCAGTCCTCCCTTGGGGTCACCTTTCTTTGTTCCCCCCTAATCCTCAAAGGGAACTTTTTAAGTCGGGAAGTTTGGGGTGGGGAAGGAGTGAGAGACACACAGATGGAGAGTGGGAGGAGTGAAGGGATTATACTATCTGGGTGGCGGAGGGCTTAGGAGGCCAACAAATTATCTGGCTCCTATTTTTTCAGCTCTCTCCGTCTCATCATCCTCTCCATCTCATATACTCACGCCATCAGTCCAACTCTTCCCTCTCTCTCTCTGTCCCTATCAACTCCCACCACACACTTTCAAGGACAAACAACTGTTAAGAACACTAGGTTGGATAAACCTCTGTGTGAACTGTGTGTGTGTGTTGCTTTTAAATGTATGTGTGATTTTGTGTCTATTTCATCTTTTATTTTTGTTTCTTAACTTTCCATTATATAATATAACATGAATGTTATGCGTGTGTACACAGTTGTATATACTGTGTTTGTGTATTTCTCCAAGGCTTTGCAGCAGGGATAATCCTTCTCTCTGCTTTCTCATGTACCTTCCTTCTTACTATCTTTATTCATCCCATCTCTCTCTCTCTCTCTCCTCTCTCTCTCTCCCCACTCCCACCACACTCACTGCTCTCCCTCTCTCTCTCTTTCATTTCCCCTATCCCTTTTCTCACTCCTCTTCAAAAATATATATATATAAAATATACACACACATATACAAAAATAGCTACTTTTACCTGAGAATTTCAATGTTGGGATCAGAATTTGGTAAAACATGATAACTTAATGGACTCAGTTCCCATTTGAACATATACATTTATAATAGATTATTTCACGCTTAACTTGTCTCAACCAGTTTAAACAAACTTTCAAGTGTTTGTCTATTTAATGCAGTTTCGTGATTGGACTGGTGTGAAAGCTGTCGGGTGGACTCTGGTGGGGATTAAACAGCAAGGCAGTGTTAAATCCCACTTCAACAGAGAGATGTGACTTTGTAAAGATTCAAAGCTAAACTATTCTAAGTTCATCTGCTGATATAAACTGATAAAAATGACCTCCCTGATATTTATAAATACAAGGTCTGGGATTCCCCAATAAAAAGTGAAACGAGTGAATAAAATAATCACATCATAATAATGATATAAAATTAATTATAAACACAAACTGAACCAGAACTAAAAAAGCAACATGTGTGTCTTTCTTTCCCTGAATAAATGAGCCAAGACTTACTTGGTGTCTAGCCCAGAGCTGGGGTTGAAGTTACTCATATAGTAGTTAATAAAAGCAACATTATGCAATGACTTTGTAAAATCATTCTGTTACACTGACTTACTTAACAGGAAGAATGGCTAGCCTTTTCATTCAACTCCTGCTCTTTGCTCCGTGTATAACTGGTGTTCAAGTAGATGCGATCTTGCATTAAGTGCATAACGGCTTTGTAGCACCACATCACAAGCTAGCTCGATGGTGCTGCTCATTTATCAACCTCCTGATTAATTTTGTGTTTGTTGTAGAAGTTGATGAGTCATGCTTCCATTACCTATAACTGCTGCTCTGACTGGAGCCAAAGATTTTAATGCGTCCTGTAATTATTGTAACTATTATATGCTCGGCGAAATAACATAGTGTTGCTTTAGGTTGAGAGTGAAGTTGCTGGGCAATCAATAGGATGCAGTGTCCTCCTAAGTGAGCAAAACAGATCTGTGTGTGTGCATGTGTATACCTGCTGTAAGTTTGCTGGGATGCGTGCTTGATAACTTTAAATGCCATCTAAAAAAAAAAAAAGAATTAATTTGATTGATGAGTCCTACATGCACTGATGCCATACAAACACACTGACCTAATATGCAATCTCTCCCACTCCTCACAGACCTACACACCTATAATAAACAGGATATGCTTTGCATTAAGTGGTATTAATACATACATATTCATGGGAGGCGGCTCTAAGCTGCATGCTTTGGGAAAATTGACCTTCTGTGGTCTTAATTGCCAGAGGCTCAACAAGCTGTGACATTTAACTGTGCTCCAGTCTTAATTCTGGCCCTTTTATTCTAGTGCTTAGCTGACATTTGGGGTATGAAGAGGAGTTTGTGAATAAGATGTTGCTTCACTTGGTGCTGTAAACAAATAAAGCAAATTTGCCCATGATTATTTTATTTCTCCTATCTTTCTGCGTCTGTCACAGTTTGTGAATCTCACTTTTGTTGTCTGTCGAGCGTCACTCTTTTTTGGCTACCTCTCCCTAGTGAGATCTTGCAGCCCAATAGCACAAACCCAGCCATAATGGTGTCACGTCTGCAGAGGCCTTGTGGGGTTGTTGATCCATGTAGCAGTGACTCAGCGATTGCTTTGCCAGGTGCTGAAACTCGCTGGCCAGCCCACAGCTTTTACTGTGTTTGTAAACACGGACACTAAACCTGAAACACCACCACATATTTTTGTTTGTCGCGGATCACTGATGCTACAAAGCTGAATCACAGTTCAATAAGGTTTTGTTCAACAGTTGCATTGTCGTTAAACTTTCCAAAATGAAAACTGGCCGGGTCTGTCTAATCAGGTTAGATACAGTCTCATTTACTACTTCCCAGGTCTCGGGTCACCAATATTGAACATGTCCAATACCTGGTGGATCCAGGATAGACAAAGGTAATGTGGTATTGATCACGTGGTAGGTCACAATCATCATGGGAGAAAAAGTGTGTGCAGGGGTAAAGGATGTAACTTGTCAATTAGTAAGGTGCTTCTGTGATTTTGTTATATTGAGACTGGGCTAAGCCTTGGTTCCTCCCAGGTTCTGTCTTTGTTCTGATCTAACCATGAGCTGTAGCTTCATCTATAAACAGACAGATATGAGGCGGGATCTGTCTGGTCCAAATGATCCCTTATCCCTAAAACGTCCTTTGACAAACAGAAATCTGGAAATAGTTTAGGTCATTACAGAAGTATAATTTCTTTCACGCTACCAGGCTGTGATTATGATGCATATCTGAACCCAAATGGGCGATGAACTAGACATGCTGTAGTTGACTTTAGCTTGGTCTGACTGTGGCTCTTGTATGTGGTCAACAGGGTCATTATGAAATGAACGTGGAAAGTAGCTGTCTGTCTGTGCGTGTGTGTGTGTGTGTGCATGCACAGAGGTGAACATGTTAAATGCGAATAAGCATGTTCTTGTGAGTGTCTTGTGACTCTCCTTTAGAGCTACTTTGTTAGAGAGGCTGGCCGTGCTTTCAGGAGAAAATGGATGGCTTTTCACCCAGCGGCTGCAGTGCTAACCTCACCGGGAGAAATAGAATGGATGGACGGAGGATGGTATACAGTGTTAAATGAACAGATGGAGAGTTATAGAGAGAAGAATAAGACTCGGGGGTGCTGGGATAGAGGGCTGAAAGGTATGCATGGATGGTTTAGTGGGGAAGGAAGATGGAGTGTGTTGGTGAGGAACCCAGGGTGAATTAACTTGTTTCAAACCAGTGACAAATCAACTAATAACTGGGGTCAGGGTCACTATTAGCACTTAGTAGATATTTAAAATAATATTGAAATCATGTGGGGTGCTATTAATGACTTTATTTTAGATATATAACAATGTATTAATTATGATATTTAGAAATTAAAATCATATTGATTAAGAATAGGGTGATGAAGTGCATCTTTGTTCCTGAGGTTTAGCTGTGCTTGTGACAGACAGACTCATCACTTCTTTGGTCTTTTGAACAGAAGGAAGATGCAAATAAACTAACTGAAAAATCAACATGATACAGGTAGGTCCCCCCCTCTCCATAAAAAACATTTCAACTAAAGCACAAAGTTGAATGGCAGCCAACATTTCATTTTAGTTTGGCTAACTCAAAATAAATGGTGATACCACTCATAATTGTAAGAATGAGAATCCTGGTAAGAGCTTTGGATCCTAGTCTAGTTTATGTTTAAAGAGGACCCTGACTATAATACTGTTCCTCATCCCAAACCAGAGATATGAGTCGTTCTAAAACAGAATTAAAGTTCACTTGAATGGTTATTGTCTTCTGCTGTTGCTGTCACAGGGGCGTCCTCAGGTGGTCTCATCCAAAACACCCAGCTGCAACGAATACACACACTAGCACACACATGGTGTGCAAACAGGCATTAATAGGCGTTAGGTATATCAAATGCTGTAATGCAACACACACACACGGCAACCACAGCCTCCTCAGGCTGTGTTTTAATTGAGTCAGCTCAAAGTGCTGGCTGGGCAATCAATATGTCTGATGCAGTTAGAACCAGCCTTCCCTTGATCAGCCAGTTTCTACAGGGGTACAGGAGGCTGGGTGGGAGGCTGGGTGGGAGGCTGGAGTGGTGGGGGAACTGTGACAGGAGGGCAGAAGGAGCAAAATCTTTCTCGATTTATGGAAGAGGAGAAAAGGACATTGGGAGTAGAAAGAAAACATGGACTGAGAGTATGAAAAGAAAGCGTCACGGAAGGAGAGGTATTGGATGGAACCCTCTGTTAGATGTACAGAAAAACAAAAGCGAGACAGAAGTGACTGATGGAGATTACACTGCTCCTTTCACCATCATTGATTTTAGTAGGTGGGGGGTATATAGAGACCTTGGCTAGACTGGGGAAGGTTGGAAGAGTGCTGAGCTAAATGGAAGAGAACACAATGGAGATGCAAATTCAGGGATAAGTGATGTAGGAGGAAAAAAAAGCGACCTTAACTAAGAGTGCGGGAAGAGTTTAACAGTGCTCAGAGGAACCCTTTATTTCACTTAAGGAGAGTTGGTTAATGAAGGAAAGATGAAGATTAATGGACAGGGAGAGGAGGAGAGATGGAGGAAGAGGATGAGAAAGGAGATGTAGAGGGTTGGATGGGCGGGATGAAAGGGAAGAATGATGAGGAGTGCAGGAAGATATATAAAAAGCATTGAGGAGAGACCTTCACATTTTGGGCTACAGTGGTCTCTGACCCAGACGTGTGCATCTACCAAATACTCCAGCGTCGATCTAAATCTCTTTGAAATCCTTGAAGCGGCTAGAGTGAAAGGATGGAGACACGTTTGCACCATTATGTGTGTGTGTGTGTGTGTGTGTGTGTGTGTGTGTGTGTGTATGAATAGGCCAAAGATAGAAAAACTAAGTAGAAAAAAGACTGAACAATGACAGTGTGGCCAATAGTGCTACAGAAGTGATGGGTGGTGTGTTTATGGGTAAATTGAAGGGTCTGTTGAAAGGAAGATGAGCCCTCTTACAGTGTGTGCGCCTGTCTGAAAGTCTGTGTGTGTGTGTGTGTGTGCATGTCTCCTTAATTATCAGTCTCTTCTGCTTGATTTCTCGCTCTCCTCCTCTCTCTGCCCATTATACGTGAGGCTGGTTTCCCTAGACCATTACCCCAACCAGTGTGCTAGACTACTGCCACGGTCCTCTGTGGTGAGAGGTGTGTGTTTAAATTGCGTGTGCACCCGGGGTCAGAGGGAAGGGTGTGTATCTGGCTGCGTGCGTGATGGAGCCACACTGTGTGTGTGTTGAACAGTAGCTGCGCCCAGATAAAGTGGCAATAGCGTTTTTGTTTATGTGTGAAATTAAATAAATGTGTACATTTTCCTACGTGTGCACATAACTCTGAGTGTGTATGTGTGTGAAAGTGTGAGGGAAAACAGAGGTGTATACAGTATATGTCCCATACAAGCTCAGCTGTCATAGTGTTTGCCCTGCATGTGCTCCTGTCTGATTGTGAATGCTGCAAGTCACTAACATCTAACATCTCTCTCTGCCTCACACATACACACACAGCCGCAGACAGACTAATACAGGCAGCTGTAGTTGTAGCCCAGCAAGTTACTGAGCTCTGACAGACGGTGGATCCTCCAGCTCTGGCTGAATGGTTTCTGGGATTGTCAAATTTTCAGCTAGAAGCATTTTTCAGTAGAATTTATGTTTTTGTTTGTTTTTCGACCTGGCCTAAAAAAGGTTTTGGTGAATTCAGCCTGTGTGCAAAATGTACACAAGCTGGTCCCTAGATATGTTTGATTGTACTGTCTTTGTCTATGTATTTATTTTGTTAACACTTTCTATGAGAGCTACACCATTAGCTAGCTGCTTATTAGCACTTTATTAGTCATTATAAAGCACTTATTAATCCCTTACTCTGCATGATCATATTCTACCTTTCTACCATTAACTAAGAGTTTTCCTCAATAACCTCCTAATTACCTTGTGTTGATACGTAAGGAAGTTGTTGGCATGAATTTACAATCTTAAAATGCTCTGCTCAGTTTGGACCTTATAAGATAGTAACAACACTGGAAAATAATTCTCCCTTATTAACACTTGATAAATATGGTTGTTGTTGTTATTTGTTGTTACTAACATATAAAATACCATACTACCAGCATGGTGGCATACCATATAATAGGATAGTATGGCTCCCAACACTGTACTTCATACATATGCACATTCATTATACACTCATCTGTTCGTGTTTACTCAACTGAAGCGTCACAGTAGTCTGAGAGCATCAAGCCAAAGGTAGTCACTGTCTGTCCATCTGTGCTGGAGCGCCGTCTCATTCAGGATGCGCGAAGAGATTAGAAATACTGTACGTTTTCCCAATTGATAACCGTCCGAAAAAGATCCAAACCTACAGTAAACTGATCAGCTAGGTGATGTCACTGCTTTAGACAAACCTGAATATCATTTCTCTGTATAGAGCTCCATTGTTGTCCATTATCAAAACACGCAAATAGGGGCACAAAAGCTGCACTGGGGAGACATGCTCATTCAGCCTCATGGTGCAGGCAGTGTAGTTTGGTTCAATGCCACATACCACCATGACCAGAATACCAGAAATGTGTGTTTATCTGTTAAAATAGTCCCTAGCAGATGTAATTATTTGTTTTTGTTTTAATATTTGTAACACTGACTGCCTTTTAAAAATTGAAACTGCGTGTCTGTGACCTGTTTGTAAAAATGTAGCTGTCATATAGAGCTTTGCCTCCCTCTTTCATTGAATTTTCTCTCCTCCTTTCTTGACTCTTTGCTTTTCTCCCCCCACACCTTAGTCATCTCTCCGCCTCTCAGCAGTCACCACAGATGTAGCAGTGTTTCCTTCATGTCTACCTCTCTCGCTATCCTCAGTTCCCTCACTGCTGTCTGCCAGTGTTTTCAATCGTGTCTGTAATCCCCTATCCTCCCTCTCTTGATCTCCATCCCTCCCCCATCCCTCCCCTTGTTTTTATAATTCACCTCTCTCATCTCTTCTCTCTCCCTGCACTTCTCCAGTGGCTTCATAATATCCCTCCCCTCTCTATGTCTCTCCCTCACCCCTGCTCTCTGTGACTCATTTACTTCTCATTGCTCCATCTCTCTCTCTCCTCCTTTCTTCTCCATCTAATGCCACTTTCATTCTTTCGCTCCTCTCTCTGCTCCCTCCTAATATCCTGGCGTCTCTCTACCTGAGATATTGAAGCCCTCAAGACAGGTGTTCAAAGGAAAGCAGGACCAGCAAATCTGTTTATGTGCCTCTGGCGTTCTTCTGGAATGCAGAGAAAGAGTAGAAGGGGAGAGCAGAGAGAGAGGAGGAGAAAACTTAAGTGGTCTGTGATATCTAATTCTCAGCATACCTCCAGATGGGGAGAAGAAGAGGTATAGTTTTCTATAAAAACTCCAACTTTTGTCTTGTCACCACTTGAACACACTCCTTCATTATGTTCTTTTGGATCTAATATGCTTATACTCTTTTTTTTCCCCCAGTATGTGAGACATAGTGTACCTAGCACAAGGACATTGCAAATGTGCAGATAACGTGCAGTAATGTCCTGCAAAGCTAAGCAAATAGCCACAGGCTATCAGACAGGGATGTGTATTATCAAAAAAAAGCTGCCTTTTATTAGTGGAAGTGTAATAGACTAAGTTTGATGGGCTATTTTAGAGACTCAGCATCACATAGACCCTGAAGGGACTGTAATGCTGCATATAAATATTATTTTTATTAGCAGGGTTCAGCATGTATGCAGAGTTATGACAGTCACCCTGAGTCATATTCCTCTCTCTCATCCCACATTATATTAAAATGAGCCTCATTTACATTATTAAGTTACAAACAAAATGGCATGTTTGTATGGCTGTGTGTGTGTGTGTTTGTATTACTGTGTGTTAATGGAGCTTGTTGAGGTTGTTGTTTGGGGTTTAGTCAGCTTCTTTAAGGAACGCTGCAGCAGCTGGAATCTCCCTACTGAATAGACTGGGATAATCTACAGAGGGCCTGTGTGTGGCATGTGTGTGTGTGTGTGTGTGTGTGTGTGTGTGTGTGTGTGTGTGTGTGTGTGTGGAGGAAACTCAGGAGGAATAGAATAAAATGGAGACAAGATGTGGTGAGAGAGAGAACCAGTGGATAAGAAAAGAGTAGAGGAAGACATACTGATTCGAACATCAACTTGACTTAATCTTTTTTTTCCCTCCTCAGATGGAATGGGTGACTCTGTCTTCCTGCGACTCTGTTAGTGCGTGTTATTATTATTTGAGCAAGGCGACCATCCTGTTTTAGAAATAACCCTAATCTAGGATGGGGAGACCCGCCACTCACCAAAAAAAAAAAAAACCTCAGAAGACGAAACTCCTAATCCTAAATAACTTGGCCTTTGTAATCCTAAATTACCCCAGTATCACAAACACACACACACAGACAGACAGAAATGCAAACATGGAAAATAAAAAGGGCCTTATAGGTGCATACTGCACACTCATGGGCCACAACTTTTCAGTTACTAGTAGTTCAAGCGAAATATATATATAATTTAGGAATCTTTTTACTTGAAAATATTACAACTTCAAATTTAAAATTTTTATTTAAACCAAGTTGTCTCTTTCTAGATGCCGGGCAGAGGGCGGATCCTCGGTTGGCTTTCACGTTTAAACCTGCATAGAGGTGGAGCGTCGAGTACGGCGTCCTTGCAAGGTACTGCTTCTTCTGCTTGTTTTCACACAAGTATCACTCTTCTTTCTCTTCTCTTTGAAGTCTCTAATTAAATCTGTGTAATAGTCATGTGCCTTTCTATTCTGTCTCTAGACTGACCTCAGCCAGACTCACCCATCCTCTCCCGGGGAGACACACTCATACAGGGTTGAAAGGCAGTCCCTGACGTCTGGATCTTACCCTACCCAGCTTACTTGGGCTTTGCACAATCAGTAGTTTTCAAATTCATAACGAGTGTCTTATCTGAATTGTGTGTGGCCAGCCAGCGGAAGTGTCTCTTACTTCAAACATCCAGCTATTATACTGAGGGCTGCAAATTTCATTTAATTTTGAATTTTGGTGACAGTTCTTAGATGGGAAAAATTCCAAACACTTCTCTCCCACAAATGTTGTATACGATAGTTTATAAAGCCATCAGTGCAAATAATACAACTTGTTCTCTTTACTGTCTGCTAATATGAGCTGATGTCAGATAGGTGCTGATTTTCAGCTGGCCTTTAGTGAGCTAGCTGTTGTAAATGCTCATCAAGCTAATTTTTAGCTTCCTACTACTTTTTGGACAGTTGAAAAGTCAGGATGCAGGTGAGAGGAGGACACAGAGGAGACAGCTGTGGTCAGATTTGACACTCAAGCAGGAAAACATAACCCATTTGACTATCTCTATGCGACATATGTTAGCTTATTGCCCAGTGCATCTTGTTTGTTTTCCTGCCTGGACAGAATGAAATATCACTAACATTAGCCAACAAAAGAACAAAAACAGCTTCCTGACTATACTAATCAATTACTGAAGGATTCTTTCCATTTGTTTCTCGTGATGAGTTTCCTGATGCAGTCAGATAAATACATTGTCCCCTGAATGGCCACAGTTGTGCCTACGTTTCTTTAAAAGTTGCTTAAAACATTTATGAAACCACAGCTGTTCATAAAACAACATGTTAACCTCATCAGGAAACACAGTCAAAGATATACTATATTCTCCAGGTGTAATCAGTAACTCCTGGTTTTTCATTTGAAACATTGCTGTGTTCGCTGCCTCAAAGGCCTCGACTTTAATTGTCATGTCTTTCCTTTGTCTTAATATCTTTACATCTCTGTATTCCTCTTGCCTCTCTCTGCTTTTTTTAGTTTCATTCTCTTCTCACACCTGTGATATCTTACTCTCATGTCATTTTGTTCACTGTCAGGTTTTACATTCCTTTTTAAAAAGAAATTAATTGAAGCAGCGTCCCTTAACTCGCCCTATGTCAGTGCATCATGTCTAAAAATAAAACTTATTCAAGTTTAAGTCACTAGCTTCTTCTCACCTCATTCAGAGCTTCTAACTACCAACACCTCAGCAGACTAACAAGCCAACAACAAATGTTTGTTTGTGTGTGCATGTGAGAGAGAGGGAGAGAGAGAGAGAGAGAGAGAAAGTGTGAGGAAGTCTGTAGTGGAACGGGACAGAAGATTTCAGGCGTTAGAAAGAAGTTTATTACCCAGGTTCCCACCTCTTAAAATAGTGAGGATGGCTGTTCACACCTCTTTCGTGTGTGTGTGTGTGTGTGTGTGTGAGAGAGAGAGAGAGAGAGAGAGTGTAGGTCTGTGTGTGGGTGATGACTTTGGCAGATGGGAGCGAGAACAGTGATGATAGTTTTGAGGTCTGGCTGTGGTATCTGAAAAGCCTTGGGAAATTGGACACACACACACTCACATACAGTACACCCTGTCTCTGTTTCCACTTTCAGACATGCACTGTAATCTGTAAATGCTGTGCCAATTTTACATGTAGGCCTCATGTTTGAAAAGGGCCCCGAGTCATTTTTCCATAAAAGTTGCTCTGACAGTCTGCCTACTTTTGACCTGGTAACAGTTCTGAAACATTTTCTACATGGCTGAAGAGTGATTTAAAACAGTCACGTCACCAATAATCCAGCTTTTTTAACATTTTTGTGCACGCCATACAAACAAAGACAAGGAGGTAATGCTTTTAATGCTGTAATTTTCAAGCAGCAAATTTGACTCTGAAGAGGCACTTTCTTGTGTTACATGGGCAAATGATTTTTAGAAGAAATATATATATATATATATATATATATATATATATATATATATATATGTGTGTGTGTGTGTGTGGAAATTGGATGGCAAATACAAAGTGAGCATTGCACTTCGGTCCATAACAGCCTCTTATATTTGACGTGAGTCAACATGAAAGTATTCCACAATGAACACAGCAATCTTAAAGCCAAAAAGCTTTTACTAAATACATAGATTAACCCAGAAATGTTTTCCCTCTCAGAGACTTTATGTCTGAAACTCATCTCTCTCTCTTTCTCTCTCTCCTTCTGTCTTTATTTAGCTTTCTCTGTCTGCACTCTTTCTCCTGCTGTCAATTAACTCAGGAGATATTTCAGCGTCTAAAGAGTCAGGTTTAGAAACCACATCCAGGCTGTTGACCTTATGAAAACATATTATTTCACCACTAACCCAGAAATAGCTGGCAGGCTGTGTGTATCTAGTATCTGCATGCCTGTATACCTGCATGCGTGTGTGGGAGGGACCCTTTTTGTGTATGTGCATGTGTGTGTATTTGTGAGTTTGTGAATATATTATTTCCAAGTGAGTCCAGAAATAGCTGGGGGGGGCTGCTTAGTCAGGTACTGTACGTTTGACTCAAAACCAGTTAACTGGAGCGCTGGGTACGCTGTGTATATTTGTGTGTGTGTGTGTGTGTGTGTGCAGCTACCACCGTGAGACGAGGTTTTGATGGCTCTAAAATTAAAACATGACCCAGCAGCAGTGGGTGATGTTTGCCTGCCTAAAGCAGAAACACTTTACCTAACATACTGTCAGCAAATGTCACTGCATGAAATAGAGAGGAGTCTGCTAAGGGTATATTGTATATTGTATATTTTCTTACTCCATAAAATTATTCAGTGTTTAGCAAATTAGATGGATTAGAAAAAGATACAGAGGCACTAGAGTCAGAGTAATTTTACTGTATTAAAATGTCTTACTAGTGCATATAAAATAATCCCACAGATAAAACCAAGTTTGATGTTCTCTAATAGTAAATATTAATATTAATGCATATTATTTATTTGAGTATTTTTCTTCAGATGATTTTAGCTGATCAGCACCTTTAACTCCTCCAAACACTCAAAATTTAGAAAATAGCACCTTTAACTTAAGAGCTGAGAGGTGCGGGTTTTCATGGAATAGAAACGTTGACAACACAGAAAAGGAAAGAGGGTAAGACACAACGCATCGTGTCTTTTCACTTCAAATCCCCCCAAGGTCTCCTCTCACAGCCATTTTCTTGAAATTACCCCCCCATCCTCTCCAGCCCTCCATCCTCCACATTTCACCTTCTCTCTATATTTCACCATTTTCCTCCCATCTCACTCTCTCTCAGTGATGTTATTACAGTGTCCCCGTCCCCTGTAATTTTACATTCATGTGCTTTAAGAACAGGCACGTGACAAAGCTGCACACTTTTTATTTCATCAGATAGAAGTGCAGAAAGAAAGACCCGGAATAAAGAGAGAAAGAGAGGGAGGTGAATGACATTCAGAGAACATTCCTGACTACAATCAAACCCAGAGAGCTGCGGTTACATGGCCTGTAACCACTCTCTAATTTTGGGTTAATGTTTGAGAGTGAACGTACATCTGTTTGAAATAACTTCAGTGATTTGTATGCATACATGCCCATTACCATGGGTGGATATGCACCTGTGTGACCGAGTTTCAGTCGTTCTGGGGTCGGCTGATGGCTATCAGAGAGTGTGCGTATGGTCAACATGAGCAGGTTGCACCCCTGCCATGTGTGCACCATTACTGACCCATTTACACATTCCCTCTGCACACATGTAGACATGCTTGTTTTCCTCTATAGTATTCTTCATATTAAAACAGTCAAAAGAAAGAAGATGAGGGAGAACAAAATGAAGTTAACGGTTGACAGATTTCACACCAGGCTCATCTTTACTGTTAACAGTGTTAGTTTGAGACAGAATTATTGATCGTAAAGGAAAGAAGGAAGGAAACTAACTTAATAGCTGCAAAAATGGGAGGGCAATAAGCACCATAATGAGAAATAATGACCACTGGTTTACATGTGAATGATATAATCCACCCACTCACATCCATAAACTAATAACTCCTGTGTCCTCTGATGTTTGGTGACACCCTTTTCTTCCATCAGCCCATACTTCTGTTGATGACCGTTTCTGAAGACCTAATTCTTGTGTCATGTAGGTCTGGACTTTACCAACTTTGATTAAAGACGTGATGCTGCTTCCCAAAAATTTCTCTTACAGCTATCTGTTGTCGGAAACACAGCCATGGCCCTATTTGATTAGTCAAACACCCTTTCCCATTTGTCCTCGTTATTACTCTTATTGGATTAAAGAGCCAATCAGAATTCTTGTTCAGGTTTCTGGGAAGGCTGTCACTTCCTCATTATAATGATAATTAGATGATTAGTCATTAGAAAGCAGATGTCGCACTGTGTCTTGCGCTCTGTATGTCTCTTTTAGTCGCATTTCCTCATTTATTTCCCTCCGCTTTCTGCCTTTCTGCTTTTCTTCCTTTTTCCCCCCCACGTTTCTCCCCCTCCTCTCCTCTCCTCTCCTCTCTCTCTGTCGTTCTCTCTGAACCGGGGGTGAAAAGGACATTGTTGAATATCATTTCACTCTGCTGAGGAGGGAAGTGAAATGGGCATGCCTCTCACTTCTCTTTCCATCTCTCTCCCTCCATCTCTCTTGAGAAGACCTCCCAACCAGGCCCCAGAGTTTCCCAGACCACTTTACAACTGCTGCACAAACCACCCTATTGTCCAGTTGTTTTTCTGCGTGTCTCCGGACTCATCGAGACTCTTCTTGTTTGTTAGCCACATAGGGGATCCCAAGAAAGACCCTGCCTCTCATACAATGCCTCCCTTCCTCCCCCCACTCTCTCTCCTTTTTCTCTCTCTCTTGACCCTATCTTGTTCCTCACTTCTAGTGTTTCTAATGTGTTCACCCATCGCTGCTTTTAAGAGTTCTGGTCACAGCTTTGATCTTGATCGTGGACTCTAAAATGCTGGGTTACAACCCATAATGTGTTGCAGAACCACTGGGTCCTGGCATGAACAAGAGTATGATATGCTTTCATACTTCTGGACCCTGGGGTGAGGGAGGAAATTTTTCTTTCAGGTCCCAGCCAGCAAATGTTGAACAGGTTTTTTTGGGTATCCTGGAGCTGAACTGGTGTTAAGTGATACTGAGCTCATGTGGAGTCAAGGAGGTTTACAACAAGTTGTGAAATTTACACACCTAAATTTTTCATTATGGCAGAATAATACCTAGGTAATGACCTTTATCTTCAGCAGTTCACTATGGAAACCTCTCATTTAAATTGATTATCATCCCCTCTGTTTTGAGTTTGACTGTTTTTCAGGGCAGACATTAGTTTCCCTGTACTTAACAGCAGTTAACCAGTCATCAGATGTGTGGGAAATACATTAGGGAATTTTATATTGTAGTTTACTTCTGTCTGAAGAACAAGAAGATGGACTGCGCTTCATACATTTCAGCAGTTGCAGCTGTGAGATGTTAACATCTGGCAACAGCCTAATGACCATCTGTCGTCCCCGTACAGCCACAAGCATTTTTTCCAGAAACTCTCAAAGTTATATTGCATAGTTAAATGATAATTAAACGTGTTTGTGCATGCATTCAAAGCTCTTTTTCCCCATTACTCAAAACCATGACGTGCAACATGATTAGCATGTGCACAAGTTGGGCTCATATCGAAGTCCCAGTACCCAGTGGAGGGCACCGTGAATTGTTATGATGATTTATGAATCTGCTGAAACAGGAAGCAGCTCATATTACTTCAACAGGAAGGGGTTTGACATTAAAATAAAGCAGTGAGGCTGTGGCAGTCAAGTTAGTGAATGAACATTTTCATCTCCAACATCCCATATTCACTGCTAATGTTGCAAATACACTTTATGTCTTCGATGAAACTGAAAACATTTTTAAGAAAAGTCACTGTAGAGTTAGGTTTAGCAGCTGCTTGTGAGTGGGTTTTTTAAGGTATATCCAAACACAGAAAACGTGTTCGTGCATATGTCTCAATGTAAGTTTGATTTCCTCCCTCAAAGTCTTTTCATATGAACCCATGACCATACTTGTGTGTATGTGCCAGGATTTTTACAATCTCCCATCTCTCTTGTACAAGTGCAATTTCAGAACTCCACTCCATGTACCAAATTAGTGGCTATTGAGGGATTGTAATCTTGTCAGCAATTTGTATCCTGTGGTCATGCACAGAGCAAAATGTCCCCAGCCTGAAACTATTACATCCTGTTGAGGGGAAGCTTATTGGCTCAAGATGTGATATAATGGAAGTTATTTGAATGGGATATGGTAATGGATGTCATGATTTTTCAGGAAGTCACCCACTACACTGCCTGTAACCAGGCATGTGTGATGCTGCCATAACCAAATGTCATTTTATTTTGAGTAATTTCACACAGTATAGACAGACATGGCCCATACAGATACTTACAAGATGCAGCCACTTCACTGCCAATGTGATCAGACTGTCTTTATGGTTCTTACACAGTGAGGTATCTCAAAGTTGATACAGCCAGTGACTTTGTTTTTCACCATTTAACATAACTTATGGTTTCATTTCCAGAAGTTTCTCTCTAATGACGTTGTCATTTCCTCTGATATTATAGTTTGTAAACTCATTTTGTTTGTAAGGTGATTTTCAGAACAATTAAAAGTGATGCCTGTGTATACTGTTTAACAAAAGATTTAACATTGATGTAATAATCTCACATTTTGTAAAGCTATTTAGATATTTATATGTCTTTACTTGCTGACTTCCCTCAGATCTGTGGGACATTTTTAATTTAGAGTATTTAAAGGTCCAGTTTAAATGTGGTAATAATTTGTCTGGAGTAAGACAAATATCTTTTAATAATGTAGACTGGTTTGCAAAATAATGTACTGTATACACACCTATACACACAAACACAAGATTTTATTATGTAGCCATAGCTTAAATGAAACCTTAAACATTAACTCATTTTCTCTGTGAAATGATCAAAACATAATATGGTAAAAAAAATATATATATATGTTTTCACACCCATATTTATATAAAATCTAGCTCATGTGTAAAAGGTGAAGTGAGAGAGAGAATGCAACAAGAAAAGAGTTGCAGTGACATGAACAAAGGGTCTGAAGGACATTCAACCTCATGATGAGCATGTATCGTAGTTTGTTGATCTGTCGGCTCGTCTCTCATTTGACATGTTGATCAGATTTTTATTTTTATTTTTTGAGGAGCTGTCTGCACTCAATTGTCAGCCTCTGCGATTTTTGGCTGCCGCTTCGTCGCTCAGCTTCCAAATGGCATAGCCACATTATGATGGGATGCAAAAAACCACTCCAAATCCCCATTGTCCTGCCCTCTCTGTGTTTCCGAGGCAACAGTCTCCTACCATCTGGAAGGCCCACATCCCTCAGTTGCTCTCACTTTCCTCTAATGGGTTTCTCCTCTGTCCTTCTCCCATCTCATTTACTTTTTCTTTTGGTGCTGTCTCTCTTTTTCTTCTCATAGAAATTTGTGTACTTTTTTTTGTTCTCTAATTTGATTCCAGCTCCTGTTTCTAATTTTTCACTCTCGTTTTTCCTCATATTTTCTATACTGTGTTACTGTGCCCTTTCATTCGCTCTTCACTATCCTCTTTTTATCCTCCTGTGGTCACTTTCATCTCATTCCCTGCTCGTCTTTGTCTCTTTTTTTTCTTAACACTTCAGCCGTGTTCTTTAATACGAGTACTCTGTGCTACGCACCCCCTGACACACTCACACTCACACACATTCATACTCAGATACACACATATCGCCAAATTTTTACAAACACACACACACACTTACATACACGAGGGAATGTAATCATGTTAGTTTCCTGGACTGGTCAGTTTGTAATTCATGATATCCAGGTGGATTAATCATATTTGACAGAACTTTATTGACAAAGACAGATAGGAGCCCCTGAAAGGTGTTTAGTTTCATTCAGACGTGAACTGTATGAACAAGCATCCGGGAGTGACTAGTGGTGTGTGTGTGTGTCTGTGTGTGTCTGTGTGTGTGTGTGTGTGTGTGTGTGTGTGTGTGTGTGTGTGTGTGTGTGTGCGCGCGCTCCTCTAAAGTAGGCCCTATTATTCTCAGCAGATGCTGACCTTCAGCATGCCAGCTCTCTGGAGGGCAGCACTTGTTTCTCTGCCTTTTTTCTTCTTTTCTTCTCTTCTGATCCACCCCCCTCCCTTCTTTTACTTCTTCTTCCCTTCTCATTTTCTGCTCCTTTCTTCCTCCCTCTTTCATGTTTTTCTCCTCAGCTTCACAAGGCCTCCATCTGAGAGGCTCAGTCTCTTCCACTTGTAGCCCCATTTATCATCCCCTTTTTTCCTTCAGCTTTCAAATCTAAACTCTCACTTTTTCCCTGTTCATTTTCCTCTGCCTCATTGTCTTCTCCTTGTCTTTCTCTTCAACCTTATTTCCCTTGTCTTCTCTTTTTCTTGACTACATCTTGTAAGCTTTTTGTCTTCCCTGGCTAAAGCAGATTTTTCCTCCTGTACTCCTTGTTATTTAGAAACAAACCAGGTCTCTTCCTCTCTCTAGGTCTTGTCCTCATTCTTCTTCTTCCTCTTCTTCCTCCTCTCCTGTCTGGCTCAGCCCTCTACAGACACACCTCTTTGTCCTCTGTTTACTCCAGCTTCTTATCCTCTTTACATTCACCTGCCTCCTCTCTGTCCTTTTCTCTTTCGGTTGTTTGAAAGGAATACAGATAAAGATTTTATTCTCCAGTGGTCTGCTCTTGGCCTGTAAGCTCCTTGTTGGTTTGTCGCCTTCACACTAGTTTTACCCCACTAATTTTTCTCAAGAAACAAATTGATGAAACAATCCCTAGTGAAATGATGTCTGGTCCTTATTTTATTTTTTATTTTTTTGCAAACTCTTAACCCTCTGTTCATCCTTTCACACTTAGCAAACAATCAATCACTGCTGGTTTTGAAAAATACAGGTTTTTCTTTTGAAAAAATGAAAGTCAACTGTTTTTAATCCATGTCAATGATGTTCACGATGATAAAACATGAGCTTAGCTCGGCTTCCTCTACAGTTCCAGGGTTAGTGATGGTCCAGAATGGTCTTGACCAAATGGTTGTTAACTTTACCAAATGGTATTGAGACTTTGAATGTTATGTCTATGTATTTGGTATGCCTCCTAATCCTTGCTTAGCCTTTGACCCCATCGTCTAAGTGTTTGGTGGGAACTGATGGAGTGTCATGTGACTTCAAGAGGTCAGGAGTCGAGGGAGGTTTGGAGGTCACACACCACACACACACACACACACATACACACACATAAGCACCAGTACAAACCACCCTGACAGCTGAACCAACAGAATGTGCCATACACACACATACCCTCAGACTCACAGTATGTAACCACTTAACCATAAGTAGGAAAACAGCTTAGTGTCTTATTGGGCTTCTCCTAATAAAACAGAAAAACCTTTCTCTGCTGCTTCAGGCGTCACTCTTAATTACTTGGCTCTGTTCTGTTAAGAGTTTGTTGTTTTTTTCACCACTCACAGTTAAGGCAGTTCCACATGCCATATACTGTACCTGTACAGTGTGCTCACACAGCAGCTTAGAGTGATTTTACTTAAAAGACAACTGCCAGTCACGCTGAAAGCCTTACCTCCCAGCTTGATGCCTGCTTTTTTTTGCACATTTAAACTTATTATGTCTCCATCACTATTGTAAATGGGGTATTATATCTTTACCTTGGCTCTCATGTGAACTAATGCCAGTAAATATAGTAATGAAGAACAATACGTGACAGAAACTTCATAATTACATCTCAGGATCCCCCTCAGGATCAGAGGATGTAATTGGATTTTGAAGCACTTTGCAGCATAAATGTGCATATTAATGAGCAACAACGAATTTCCTTGAAACGCATCTAATGTTTTAAAGCTTTGATTTATAGAGTTCATAATGATGCCACATACTGTATGGGAAAACAAAATATTTGTCATCTGTCCTTGTTTAATATGTAATATTATTATGGAATGACATTAGGCAGCTCAGCTCAGCTATTTATTTATTTATTTTTTTATCTAATACATACACGTAAATCTGTTTATAATGAAGACATTTTCACTATTATTAAATCTTATTTTCTTTCCTTGATCAACAGTTTTTTAACATTTCCTGAGTACTAAATGATTTCGATCAAGATTTTCCTCCATAAGTCAATTTCATAACTAACTCGCTGCTGTAATTTACAGTATATTGATGTGTTAAGCTCTGATGAATTTACTAAGCAGTTCAAAATCAATATTTAATGTAATTTAGAACCTCAAGATGTGACGCAGGTTTCATTTTCATCTCAGTACTATCTCCTTACAAATAGACTTTCCTGTCTTTTCCTTCCCCTCCTTAGATAGAAAATAAAATATTTTCTCTGCCCTTCATTATTTCTCACTTAAGATTTTATTGCCTCATTGTTTGGACTGTGATGCCTCCATGATTAAAGCTTCATAATGAAGTATCACATTAGGAAGATGAAACTAAGTTAAAGTTAGTTTAACTCCGGGGACATTATATCACTGTGGCTCCATTTTCACTGTGGCTCCCAAAATGACATTACGACAGCAGTTGTGGAACAATTTGAGCTATTAATCTGTTTTATTACCAGACTGTCAAAATATCGTGACTCTCATTGACAAAGAATCTGACACTGTTGAATACAATTTGAATATATGAAGTACTTTCCAAACCTCAAACCTAAAATCAGTTTTAAATGGAAATCAACACAAGGTGAGGACTCAGCTCTATAAAGACTCATAAAGAAGATAACTGAATTAAAACTGCAGTCGTTTATCTCCTCTTCCTCTCTTTGCTCCTCTTTCAGTCACTCTAAATATCACTCTTTACCTCCCCCTCCTCTTTTTCTCACCTTCTATAACCCTCCCCCTCTCATCTGAAACTTTTCCTCTGTTCTAATTTTGAGGCGGTGTTGTTTGTGTTTGTGCTTTAGTGTTTGGTTTTATTGAGACAATCCATCTGCGATGTGGCTGTCATTGGCTCTCAGGAGTTTTTTAATGTGTTGTGTCACAATGCTACGTCTTGTCTCTCTTTCTTAAAGATATTTGTGTCTCTCTGAAACAGGCTGAGATGATACATGGCTGTGTATGTGTGTGAGTATGTGTGTGTGTGTGTTTCTTCCTAGTAATAACAGCTGTATCCAGCCCTTTTAGAAATAGTAAGTGAAAGTGTGTGTGTTTGTGAGAGAGAGGGGCAGGTGCAGAGGACATATAACAACTCCTTGTTTCCTCTGAAATCCATCAGAAATCTCTTAAATACCAGAGAATTAGAAAGGCTCACATTACTCTCAATTACTGTCAGTCCAGGAGAGGAATCTTTCCAATTATCCTTTCAAATGTCCAACCCAGAGTAGTACACTATCTACATTACTAACTGTATTAAAGAAGTCATCCCTAGACAGCTATTACACAGTTGAATTTCACTCCAAACTGACTTCAGTGGGCGTTTCTGTCCTCCTGGGAATGTTTTCAATTCTTTCGTTTTGGTTTGATTACTCTCTCTGTTATGTTAAACTAGTTGTTGCATATGCCAGGAATCTTTGTTCTCATTCATTACATCTGTTTCTCTCTTTTTATCTTTCTCTCTGTCTCTCTCTCTCACACACATGTACACACACACACACATTGCTGGCTGCACCACCAGCCTCCTCATTTGGTCTTAACTCTCTCCAGCTGTGTGCCAATTTGCCTCCTCCAGAGTATGTGGGGTTTGGGAGGGGGTGATTAGGAGCTAGCGCTGCATTTACGCTAAGGTTTTCAGTGTATGTGTGTGTGTGTTTGTGTGGGTTTCAGATCACATAGTGTATCTTGTGTGTGTGTGTGTGTGTGTGTGCATGCATGTGTGTATGGACGTAATGGGTTCCATCCTCATTACACTGTAATCCCCAGCTGCTGTGCAGCACTCACTGGGTTCCTGAGAGAAAATTCCAAACTTGCCAACGGATTACAGCTGGATTCCCCAAAGATTCCCACTGACTTCTGCTCCATTCCACATGGAAACCTCATAAGACTGTGGGCTGCAGCTAATGATTGTTTTCACTATAGATTAGTCTGTCGTTGTTTTTATTTTTATTAATCAATTAAACTTTTACTCTGTTGCATGTGCTGTCCAGCCAAGCCAAGTGTGTTGTCCAAAGATATTCTGTTTAGAAAGCTTTTAAACAATGAAAGCCAGCAATTTCACATTTGATCACTAGTTCATTTAAGTTCTGGTAAATTTAAAGATAGTCAATTTGCCCCATGTAAATAAATGGGTGATACAGTATCTCAGATGTTTTCCAACTTCTGATTCCCATTAGATCACTGTTAGGATTACCAAAAGGCAGTAACAGTGGTTTGAGACACATACACACAGTCACATACAAATCCATGCAGGCCATATGCAGCCAATACACAAGTTCATTTGGTATGCACTTTATAATCGTGAATCCAATGAAAGATCATAAAGTGTGCCAAAAAACTAGTCCAGTGGAGTCTAGCTTCATTTGTCTTTTAGCTGTCTGAGCTGCCAATTATGGACACTAGCCTCTCCTTCTTCCTTGTTTCTATAATATTCATCTCATTTTCTTCTTGCCATATTGCCCTTCCGCCTATATAATTTCCTCTATTATGGGTTTGTTACAAATAATTGTTGATACAGTTTGATTTTGTGCGATCTTTCATCCCACTGGCAGGATTGAAAGCTCAAAAATTAAGTAAAGCATGTCTTCACAAAAGCTGATGATGATGTCAGTTCTACAGATTTAGTCCTGCTGCTTCTTTTCTCTATCTTCTTCTCTTTACCTCTTCTTATCATTGTTTTCATCTGCATCTCTCCCTCATACCTCCTCACCTCCTCCTCCTTCCTCTTTGTCTCCTCTTGACTTCCTCTTTTTCCTCTGCCTGCCTTCATTCCCTTCACCTCCGCTGCTCTTATCTCTGCCTTGTGATATTATTGTGGCCGGGGGTCAAATGCTGGAGGACAGATTGACTGACCGATATGGGCGCGTGCAGGTATACAGGCTCAGAGGTGATAGCAAGTCATGCAGATTGGCTGGCAGGCTGACTTGTAGTTATAAACTTCTGAAA
>BRZM01000036.1:2266938-2337081 GCA_033238685.1 Lates japonicus
TTTGGAAGTTTTTATGCAGTCATACAAATCTACAGGCCACAATACGTAATAGCTTTCAGGTTCATTTGTACAGTACTTTATAATCGTAACCAATGAAAGATCACCAAAGATTTAGCTTAGTCAGTGGAGTCAGTTCCATTGTCTTTTTTAGCTGTCTGAGCTGCCCGATTATGGACACTAGCCTCTCCTTTACTTCCTTGTTTCTTATAATATTCATCTCATTTTCTTCTTCTTTAAGCCATATTGCCCTTTTCCTTCATATAATTTCCTCTATTATGGGTTTGTTACAAATAATTGTTGATACAGTTTGATCTTTAAAGAAGTGACATCTTTCATCCTAATTTGTGGCGTAGTTGAAAGCCTAAAATTAAGTAAAACATGTCTTCACAAAGAAATGATGATGATGTCAGTTCTGCAATTTAGTCATACTTCTTTCTCTATCTTCTTCCCTCTTTACCTCTCTTCTTATCATTGTTTTCATCTGGTCTCTCCTCATACCTCCCACCTTCCCTCCTCCTCTCACCTTTGTCTCCCTCTTGACTCTCTTCCTCTCTGCCTGCCTTCTTCCTCCCTTCTGCCTCTCCGGCTGTGCTCTTATCTGCCTTGGTATTTGACGTGTGGCGGGGGTCAAATGCTGAGTGACAGATTGACGGCCGGGTATGGGCGCAGGTATACAGGCTCAGGGTGGATAGCAAATCATGCAGATTGGCTGGCAGGCTGACTTGTGGTTATAAAACTACAGAAACGGAGGGGGTGGGGAGAGAGAGAGAGGAGGCAGGCAGGCACGATGAACAGACTGGGCAGCTGGCAGACTGATGTTGGAAACTCCAGCAGAGAGAAGAAGCAGACAAATCGGCAGTGGCTATCAAGGAGAGAAGACATTTGAGACATGTGGCTGATTAAGCTTACCCAGGCATTACAATAAGTGTGGCAGAAATAAGTGAAAGCCGGAACAGATGACGAATGGAGTTGTTCAAAGATGAGTTGACAGGGGCAGAAATGTAATGTACTCACAAAAGCTGCTACTGCATGCACGCATGCACACACACACACACTCGCTCTCATGGCGGATATGGAGACAGGAGGGGCAGAAGCAGACATCCCAAACATGATGGGCATGTAGTTAGTTAGACACTTTCCACTGCTGACCACCCAAATTGCCACACACAGGCGTCAGCATAGAGACCACCAGCACTCTGACACTGTCTGTGTGTGTGTGAGTAGTTATGTACAAAACTGTGTTTGATTCAGTCGCTCTGTCTCCGCGGTCGTGTGCACATTCACATTATCTCCAGGCAACAGGCAACAGGTCAACTCTGTGATTGGTTGAAGGTTTTAGAGCCCCTCCCTCTCAACTATGCATATCAATGAAAAGTGTCATGAGGACGCACAGTGAGAGGAACATGATTTTGCTCTGAGCACATTTTAACAAGAGTGCATGCTTCAGTACACGTCATTTTGAAGTACATTAAGCCAGTATTTGAGTAAATATCGAGAGAATCAAAATTGTTCTGCGTTTTTTAAATACTTGAACACGTTTACAATAATCACACATTTACTCACGCATACAAACAAGTGTAAGGATTGAGACTGAAGCAAATAAAAAGGCAGATGGGTAGATAGAGATAGAATAAGAAACAAATGTAGACAAATGAAAAGAGACAGAAAGACAGAGAGATAAAATGTAATACCTTGTAATGTTAGCTATGTGGATGACACATGTTTGTGTACTTGCTTTCCACTGGGCACAAGACATCGATATCTATTAACAGGACTGGACTGGATTACCACAGCTGTGTGTGTGTTTGCGTGTGTGCATGTTAACTGAGCCCTAGCCTGCTTAAAACTGCCACATGTCACTTATATTCTGTTGCTATGTGATCTTTGGCTGGGATGGGCTGTTGGCTGTGTGTTGTGCCTCTCCCTCTCTTTCACTCTTCTCTCTTGTCCAAAACAAATAGTTCTCAGCAGATTTTCATGAATTTTTCAGTCATTTACTTGACAGATTTACCAGAGACACTGGCAATAAATGCAGCATTAAAATTAACTAATATTTTCTTATTAAAAGACACAAAAAGAACATCACGGACCAAACAAAAACAACAAACTCTGACATCGTGTTTGCAGTGCCAGCAGTTGGTTGATGATTTGTTGTATTGTGAGTGATTTCAGACTGAGTGAAACTGCATCTATTTAGTGGTGTCATGCAGGCAAATCATGTTTATTTCACTGATTGTCTTAATGACATGTTGGAGTGAGTAGGCCTGCACCAACATACAGCATTTCCTGTCTTTTTGCAATACAAAGTAAAAGTAAAGCTAGTTTTTGTTTTTGTTTTTTTAATTTGAAAACTTGTTCAATTCCTTTTTTTTTTTCCTTGCGGATTATTTGTTTCAAAATTGTGCTGTTCTCTTCTCCAGGAGAGGTCCGTTGGATCCAGCTGAGTTCCCCATGCCGCCCTGGTCTGGTCATTACCCCGGACCTCCTCAGGCCCCACAGGGATACCCTCAGTCCCTGCCCTACCCTAACCCCAACTCCCAGTCTGGTCCGTCTTACTCTGGCTACCCACCTGGCCAGCAATACCCGCGGTCAGGTGACCCACGGGGCGTTGACCCTGGCTACTACCCCCACCCAAGGTAATTAAATGCAGGTTTCTGTACATGTGCACCACATGATGCTGCACGCAGAGGTCAACGTCTAACATGAGTCAGATTTACAAAGTAGTCAGAAAGCAGCACTTGACTTGTAACACAGAGAAATTCAGCTATTTTTACGCCAATAAAATACTGCTCCATATAGTCTCATGCTGCCTGCTTTCTGCTCCTAGCTCCCAGCAGAGAGGGCCCTTGCGGCAGGATGTGCCCCCGTCTCCTACCCCTCCACTTCGCGGACTACGGTACGACACTATGATGCGTGGAACTGGGGGTGGAGGCTACAGGTAGGGGCAGGTAAATTCTGAGATCTAAAATCCTCCTTTGTCTCACAAATAACTCAGTTCATCAACTTTAACACATGAAAAGCTTTCTGAAATTTGAACAAGATTTATGGTTACAAAAGAAAGCAGTATTATTCCAAAATGTAAAATAAAGTTTGAAGTATGCCTCTCTCTCAAATAAAAAGCAGTTTGGATTAGATTTTGACAAACCTCGGAATATGTCTGATTGGTACAGGCACCTGATGGATCCCAGTCCAGACCAATATGGCTATTCTGGGGAGGGAGGAAGACAGCAACAGCAACACCAAACCAACCCAAGACAGAAGAATGCCATGACTGCAGCAGTGTAGACGAATCAGGTCCAGAGATGCTGATTGCTTTGTACTGAGCAGCTCCTCTGCTTCTGCTACTCCAATGAAATAGAGTTGAAACCTCTTAATGGTGTGATTCCAATCACCATCATTATCAAACATTTTCAACGCTGTTGAAAGGTATATGGTAATACACAGACAAGCAAGGTAGAGGAGGTTAATTATAGAGGGGCTGGCGTAATGCATAATGTCTCGTTGTTTGAAGTCATTTAAATTGCTCTGAGTCTTCCCGGGGTATAAAATTAGCACGGTTTTTGCTTTTCACTATACTCTGATTAAGTCGTCTCTTTCAAGAATCCGTCAGTGGTGCAGGTAATTGGATCCATTTAAATTAAGCCACTAAAGGAATAAATACAGTTTTGCACACCCTCATATTGTACCTGCTAGTTTCACTACTGTTGCTCCACCAACAAGACAAAAAATTAAATATCCTGAAAAGTAAACCTTAGTTATGTGGCCATTCACACAGATAAGTAACACCTTTCAGTGCCTGTGTGTGATAAAGCCAGATTTATTATCAAGACTGAAGCGGTTCATGTTGACAAAAATGTGATTGTGGGGCTTTGAGTTTCCTCTATAAGATGATGGAGAAAGTCCAAATGTCCCTGTGTTCCCAAACTGTGTGCACAGCAGTGAATAAGCCTGAAGATATCATTCTTTGCTACATTAGTAACAGCTGCTGAAACAGAAAAATCATTATAACTCTAAATGTAGCATTATGCAATAAGACGGTATATCCATCCATGGCAGATTAATAATACAAACTCTACACTGCATTAAGAGTTTGGGTAATAGTTACAGTCTGTTAAATGAAGTGCTCTTTCTGAGGCCTTACAGTCTCAATTTGCCAAACAGGGAGAACTCCACTATACCAATCTTTATGAAAGTACAAATTTTGTCTTATGATCAAGTTTTTGTTTTGTCATTGAATTATGGAAACAGTTTAATAATTGAACTATAGCACAGTAGAGCACTGTATGAATTATCTTTCTGTGTAATAATATGCTTTTAATATTCTAATGTTCTACGATCACCTTTCGTTTTTATCCAAAATTTCTCTGGGTAGAGATCAGCTGAAATATAATTTTAGTACAGGACTGCGTACAGTCTGGGTCTGACACCACGCCTGGCTGTTGGTTTGCAGCAGTGACTAATGACGCTGTTCCTGCATTAAATCGATCCCTGAATAACAGCATTTCAAACCTAAATCTCAAATATATGTTTTCATTTCAGGATGTATTAGCGTTACTTGACTGAAGTTTTTCTTTGAATAGTTAACTTTATTTAAAACAAGCCCTACTTGAATGTATGATAAACTTGCTTGGATTACATTTTCACAGTCATCTCTACTTAATCTATGGAGTCAATCTGTGTGTTATTGAATTGTTCCAGCGTGATGGGAGTCTTGTCTCAATTTTTGGTTTTCTATCAGACTTCCAATTCAGAGATAATCCATCGCCTTAAACAAAAAGCTGACAACACCACTTTGCAAAGTTTCATCAGGATATCAGCCGATCAACTCTGATATTCTGGAGGAAGCTTTGTTAAGAACAAGGTGGTCATTTTGTAATAGGCAATATACAAACCAAAGCTTCTTAATGCTGCCTCCTCCTCTGCTGGGAGTTACTCCTACGATTTAGACAGTATTTGTTTCAAAGCATCTTCTCTTTAAAACAACTAAATTATTTGGGATGAGCACATATGTGATAATGGTGCTTGTACTTAATAGACAGCCATGTAAAAATAAGTAGAGGAATGCAGGAAATGAGCAAAACTTCAATAACTGTCGAACACTTTATTTCATATAATATATCATACCACAACAATGTGCTGTCTTGTACTAGTGTTTGTACTAATCTTGTTTTATTTTCGAGCTGAATGTGGAGCTGAGTTGTTCAAGCCATGCAGATGTCAGGACTGTGCAGTAAACCAGGTAGAAAAGGCTTTTCTTTTTGGGGCAGGTGTTTAACTGACCGTGTTGTAGAGCTTGTTTTCACTCTGTGATACTCAACAGCCTCTTTCCCTCTCTCTCTCTCTCTGTGTTTTCTGCATATGACATGTACTGTGGTTAGGGTATGAAGGATGTTCATTGCACATCTCTGTGACCTGGTGGCGTAGGCGTTGCTGCGTGTTCAAGTGCACACAAGTCCTGTTGAAACATGAATTAGGCATCAGAGTGCTCTTGTCCCTGCTGCACCTCAGCTTGTATCCATTTAGCCACTTATTATACCATCAATTAAGTGTAACTCAGAGTCGGAGTCTAGCTTAACAGTTCTGTGTTTGATTCTACAAAGCTCAGCAGTATTAATTTCAATGGAGATTAAATGTTTGAAATGAGATTTCAGGATTTGGTGAATTGCATTTATGTTACTAAGACTGAGGATGAAATACCACTAAAGGATGAATGTTAAAAGCAATTTGACTGAAACACAAATGAATGTGAAGTAGATGTTGTCCCAAAACCATGGCATTTGTTTGACTGATAGAGAAATCTGCATCTTGATTAGACAGAGGAATGTAGGTCTGCAGGTTGAAGGAAAGGACGGGTTAAAAGTAAGAAAGTAGGGAAAGGAGGAAAGAAAGGAATAGAAGTGAGGGATAGGTGGAGAAGCAAGGACGGTTAAATGAAATGAAATACTGTGGCAAGGAAAGAGGGGTGCTGATGAAGAGGAATTAAATGAGTAGCAGATCGAAGGTGCAGATGGAGGGAGGTGGAAGAAAAACAGACGCAGTGCAAGAACCCCAGTGCCTTTGTGATTCATACTGGTTTGATATGAGAAGAAAAGAGCAGAGAGAGAATGAAAGTTGAAATTTTGTCGGCAGCTGTTCTGCTGTAGGAGGAGGGTTACAGCAGTGGGCTCGTACTGACTGAGTGTAGTGACTTTGGGAATTAGAAATATTTGTCTTTTTCATGCTGTTATCACTTTGCATCACCAGTGTGGAAGTCAAACTTCCAAATCTTAATTGTCAAGAAAACACAGTGATAAAATACATCTTTAGGAGATTGGCCTGGTGGTCAACTCATCAATACCAAAATAATTCACATACCCAGGTCGGTGACTCACTGCTGAGTTAAAATGTGCGACTTTGTAGCCATAATACCAAAACCAAGAATAGTTCTGTTCATTTCCAAGATGTCAGTTTTATCGTGTCCTTAGATAATAATAGTTTCCTATATGTTACAGTGTGTTAAAGCACAGAGCACCAGAGAAAATGATCTATCGGGTCACATGAATGATTCCAAACATGTACTGCACTCCTTTAAGACAGAAAAAAAAGATGGAGGACGTCTTCTTAACTGTGGGTCGGTGCCTGGTGAAGCTTTTTTTGAGCTACAGTATACAGAGATGTGAACATTACATGAAGGTGTATTACTGTTATTCCTCTGATATTAGTACAATTCACATGCATATAACTCTTCACAAGCATTTATTTTCTACGTATTTCTTTTTAATGATAGTTGGTGTTGTTGGTTGGTTATACCAGAGCCACAGAGTGTTTGGCTTCTGTTACCATGCTACTGTAAGAGAGAGGTACTTTTTTTAACATGTTGGTTTTTCTCAGTTTTATATTTTGACTATTTTATCTGGAAATCCAGAAAAAGGTTAATTTTGCAAGTAATTTGAAATTTGCTGAAACTGGATAAAACAAACAAGAGATTGTGATGTAGCATGGTTAAAGATTAAACATCCTGTATGTATCACTCTTTGGCTTTTGGCAGTACAGAATGAGTTGCACAAGATGAAGGTACTAACCAGAACCCTCTTTTTGAAGAGTTCTGGTACTTCTGGTTCTCCTTTTACAGAGACCAGTGAATGAAGGAACCAACTAAATAACCTCTCTGTCATAGAATTATAACATTTTCACTACACTGCTTGTATCCAAAAAAAAACAACAAAAATCTCATTTTATACCGTTGTAACAATAATAATGCTTTCTATTACTGTTTTCCTACATTTTATATTTATGTATATAACATCTTTTTTGCATTAAAATCCTCATTTTAAAACAGGTTTTGCCAAAGATGTCATACTTGTTTTAAACATGTTCAGTTTTTTTAAGCTACGATGCATGCCCAGCACATCTGCTAAGGTTAATTAAATATGAGTCAGGAGAAATTATTTCCCTCATGTCCCCCATACCCTGCAAGGTGAATCATTAACATTGCCAACCCAATTTAGTCCATCATTTAAGCAGCTGATAAATTGTGCCTTTTGTGATAAGAGATAGATGTTGGCCCCAAATTAATGCAAGACTAATTATCAATTAGAAAAAGGAGATAAGGTACACTGATTGCGACGAAAAGTTTTTTGAGTTTCTCTGGCATAATGCCATCGCACTGCTAGGTCATATTCCTCCAATTAATAAGCATTTAGTCACAGTCTGTGGCTTAAGGTGCTTCTTATTTATCAGACACTATGGGTGCTGGACTCGGGCTGCAATCAGAGAAGTTAGTAGTAATGAGACACAGAGGCCAAGGGAATGTTTTATCAGTCAAGGCTTAATTAGCATATCCCAGACCTCTCGGCCAATGGGGAGAGGGAGAGGGAAGTAATTAAATTCTCCTGAGTCACTGCCAAGGTTCATTTTGTGCACAGTGTTCAGTATGGATCCACAGCCTGTGTGTAAGAGTGTGTGTGTGTGTGTGTGTGTGTGTGTGTGTGTATGTGTGTGTGTGTGCGTATTTTCAACATCCAATGCTCTGATTAGAATGTCTATTTAAGTCCTGGTGTTTGTGTTAATGCATGTCAGAACTTAAATTAGTTACAGAGATTAATTGCAGTGCACTTGTGGACTCTTCTCACGGTCTGGATCAAACGTCACTGAAATGGAACAAATGAAAGGAGTGAGGAGGGACTGAGCGACTGCTCTGTCTACCTGACTGATAACCCTTTGTTTATGTTTGGATGGTTGCTCCCTAAATCACTGTGAAATGATACATTCTTGTTTTACCATTACATTAAAAGACTGTTGCTCTCACTGAGGATCGTCTTCACACTTTGCAGATCTGTGCACCTCTCAGCAATGTTAAGCTTAAGTATCATTTTGCTTCACCTAATATGGATGACTGTTAATGGTTCTTGCGACTTTCCTAAAACTCCAAATGTGCTGGACTTTTTTGGCTTGAAAGAGCAGAATGTCCGAGTAAAGAAGCGGCTGATGATCTAATAGTCTCTCAAGTGTCCCCCAACATTTGGAATTTGCTATTTTCACCAAATAAGGGCTCTGTTTGTGTGAGACGTGTCACTAACACGTAATGCTTTGACATGTAATCTGTTCAGATTATGACTAACGCTGCAGTAAAATCCTAGATTTCCTGGCAGACTAGCTGACTGACTGGCCTCATGCTGGTTCATTTTTGGACTGATGCTGCATTTGAGAGGCTGTTAAACTGGCTGGTTGATTCACTGACTGACTCTATGAAATAGTCACTGACTGACTGAGTATGTAATTGCTCCAACCTCCCTCCCATGGCAGGTTTGGCATGCTGTAATTATTAGCAGTTATTATTAGTAGTTTTAATAAGCATTGGAAGCCATTGTAATTAGGATTTCCTATTATGAGTGGGTGCCAGTTTGTGGACGTGTGAGTGAGTGTGTGTGTGCGTGTGTGTGTGTGTATGTATATGTATGTGTGTGTCTACTTGGCAAGGTATTGTTCAGTCGTAGCTATTATTGGCAGCCTGGCAGCCTGCGTTTTGTTCCTATGACTTCTTATTGTTTTTCATGTACACACTGCGTTTGAACGCCGTCCTTGGAACTGCCAGACCTCCCAAAACCCTCATTAATTCTTGTCAATTTATAATCTTGTTTTCCCAATGTCTGAAGATTCATGATGCAAGGCTGATGAACACAGATCATATGGGGAGGTTTCTTGTTTGTTTTCATTCATTTGTTTTTTGTTTGTTTGTCTTTTAAAACACAATCACATGCACACATCCATTTTAATCACGTTAATACAAATGTATCCCCAGCTTGTTTGTTACCTCTGTCTAAAAACAGTCTAAAAACTGTGCACTGTGTACTGTATGAATCAGCACTGATAGTAGAAGTGATGCAGAAGGCCAAATGTCAGTTTTCCATTAAGTCATCAGATGTAAAATACAGGAAATACCATACTTTGGGTGGGGTTCTTTTAAAGTTTTATGAGATTCTGCTAAATCAGCAGAGGGGAACTTTAGTCTCTTGGTAATTCACAAGTAAAAAGACAAAAAAGGAGAAAAAACAGAAATACTTACCACTTTCCAGCTGTTTCTAACATCTCACAGCCCTCTCAGGGGTCATGACACCCAGGTTTGGAGCCACTGTTCTAGTGTAAATGAATCCTGTGTGTGTGTGAGGCCAAAGATTCACATCCTGACAGGGTCATGGACAGTGTATTAAGAACACTGAGTGTGTCCTATTAAGTGTTTGTCTGTAAAAATTACATTTCCTCTGTCCCCTGTGCACAGTAATGACTTGTGGTAAACTCCACTGGCAGCTGTTTCCCCTTTCACCATCCCAAACACACACACACACACTCACACACACACACACACACACACACTCACTCACAGTGGTAACCTTGAGACATCTTGCTAACACACAAACTTGCGTTGTCTGTCTTGCCGGATCCTCCGGGCCTGGCTTTGTGTGCCAGGCTCAATCCACATTACTTGGCCACACTTGTTCTGACTTCTTGGGGTGTGTGTGGGTTTGTGTGTTCGGCTGTGTTCGGCTGCTTGCCAGCATTGTCTCATGATGTGAGTTCAACCTGAGACTTCCAGGAGTAGACACAAACTGAGTTCAGACATTCACATTCAGCCACACACTCAAACAAACACATAAGACAGTAAAATATTATTTATCTATTTTATTGACCCAAATACAAAGACTAGTAGCGTTGTTGCTATCTCCATTTAAGGCAGCTGAACTGGTTGGACCTGGAGGAATACACCACAGCTTCATGTGGGTCCACAAAGCTCACATAAACAGAGAAAATAAACCACAGAAAACCACAATACAGATATTTTGTGCTCGGATTACCACATACCTCCAGAATTTCTGTTTTGTGCAGTTTGTTCAGTTACTCAATGTGCATACATACAAAATCCAACACTTGTGCATGAGCTCTTCATCTTCAGAAAAAACACACAAACAGACATAATCCTTCACTGCTACAGTGTTTAGTTTGTCAGGAGAGGATGATGAAAGGAGAAAAGAGAGAAAGAACAGGACTACTGCTGTTTTTTGCCGAAAAGGAAATGAAGTTGCTGTGTTCACCTCAGTAGTTGTCTGCTTTTCTTTCATCTTTTCTCCTCATTGCCTCAGCAAAGTTACAAACCACCACACAAAACTCACTCATCTTTTCATAACTGTGATTCTCTTGTCTGTTTTTATTCATATTTTCCCATCACACTTTTTTTTCTCATATGCATCTTTCTAAACTTTGTCTGACCTTGTTACATAATGACAGGGAAATGAAAATGTGGTTTTGTGTTTTCTGCCTCTGGAATCTTTTCAAGAAATTACAAAAATGGCCCCATTTTCCAAGAATGCTAATACAGTAACTCACTGAAAGTCTCCAGTGGAGTCAGACTCCGTGGTCACACGAGCTAACATGACCTTTCAATTAGAGAAAGAAAATGTGGAATTGTGAAGCTGTCACTCAGCAGCTGTGACAGCACTGGCATTGTTTTATCTGACAATTCAGTCTTTTTTGTGAATAATATTTAGTTCTCTAAAAATAATTACAACGGAATAAGCTAGAAAGAAAACCAAATCATACAGAAATGACCAGCCTCGCTAATTACACAAGTGACCTGTCAATTTATTTATAGAGCACATTTAAAATAACAAATGGTGACCAAAGTTACAGTCAGACAAAAACACAAAAAGTACATAATGGTGAAACGCTAAAAGGAAAAGGAAAAAATATATTAACCTTAAACCTCACAAGTTTGTTTTAACTTAACGTGGAAGGATCACATGTTGAAAAATACCTCATTTACATTCCCCATTAGATACAGCACCTGAAACACTGTGCAGCTTTTCTGTTAACGTGACATTTTAGAAGGGCAGAGTTTATTTAACCCAATTCAACGTTTTCTTATTCACCCTTGCCATAGATCAGATCCAACTGATCCAAGGGTACCAGTTCTCTAATTTTTTGTTGAACATGCAGGTCCTTTGGGACAAATGGTGGCCCTGGAGTTTCAGGTGCCGACTGTGAGAGTTCAAGTCCAACAAGGTACTTTTAATATAATGTTTTTCACTATCACTGTCTCCTCTTGGTTTGTGTCTCTTTCCTGTCGACTCTACAGTAAACCCCCAAGAATATGAAGAAAAAAGATTCTACAGGTCTGTAGAAAGTGTTTAAGAACATGAATAATAGTAGTAATAGTTATCAAAATGCAGCAAATTACAAGCATCTGTTTTCTCATGTTTTTGATAATTATGTGCTCCAACAAAAGCTATATAACAAAAGATGTTATATACAAAAACTGACACCTCTAATGCTAAACTGTCCTTTAAAGTTTTACTTTTAACAGTCAATTTGTTTCTGTACCAATGTATACGATGTGAAAGGTTCTCCTTGTACTTTTGATGTTGTCATGTTCCAACTAAAATACTGTCATCACCATCTTTGATGTTTTTTTTCTGTCCTGACATTCATTCATTTATTTTGTCTTTCAGCAACATGAGCCGTAGCTCATAGAGGCCAGAGCTACAGTGATGTAGACTGTAGACCAACAAGTCCTCTGTCTGTAGGAGCATAACAGTGGCTGTCATGGTAACAATAAGCAACACACAGTTAAGGTTATTGAAAGGTCACACTAGGTTTAGGCACAAAATCTACTCAGTTAAGGAAAAGACTGTGGTTTAAAAAACAATGCTAACTAATGGTTTCACACAGGAAACAAACAGTGGTTCCTGAAATCCTGTATCGACCCATCCATCCACCACAACCTCCTACTAACGTGAACTTTCTTGCTCCAAATACTACGTCACCTGACGTCCTCCTTTGCTCCTACCATATGCCTACTAGTCACCTAACAATGAAATATAACCATTAATGCTCAATACAAAGTCTAGCTCATCAACTCTGTGTTTAAAGATCTTCTGTTGTTTCTGACACAAACACACAAATTTTTATACAGCCACGAGGAGCTTTCAGCCTATATACGCACACCCAAATCACACACAGTTACAGTCAGTCACAGGGATGGGACCAGCATGACATGAGCAATTATAATCTTCCAAAAATACATCTCCCTCTTTACACAATCCCTGTCCGAGCTAATAGACTCAGTAGTTGAGGATTTGTGTTCAAATAGCTTGAGGGAAGGAAGCAGGAGAAGGGACAGTGAAAGAGAGAGAGGATATAAACTTACATGCACAAATATATGCCTGTTATCTTCTAATCCTGAGCTAGCGATTTGCAGTGAACAGGAAAAACTCATACAGTCTGCTCCTCGACTGTCTCTTTTTCTGTTATGTTCTTCAAGTACAGATTGCCACACAGTTCATTTCTGTGCAGGTCAGTTAGAAAAGGAATGACAGACTAACAGCCATGTCATGTTTTCTTCCAAGACAAGATATTGGAGAAAGGAAAACACTGAAACGGATAAATACGTGTGAAATAGAAGGAATGATTCTGTCGAAACGTTTCACCTCAAAACCCTGAGGAGACACAAAGGGAGACTTTAGAAGAGGAAAAGAAAGAGGGATGAGTTTTTTTCCCAGCAGAGGGGCACACAAGGACAGAGAGCTAGAAGATGACAGGAGAATGAAAGATGAAGATAAGTGGCGAGAAAAGGAAATTGCACACTTGTTTTTGTTTCTCTGTATTATGCAGTTAGACCACCAATCTATCATATCTTCTGCTTTTATTAGTTTTATTAAGAAATTCATGCAACAAGCGATAATAAATCACACTGTGGATTTAATTTGATGCCAATTCTGAAATTATGAGCTATGAGTGGCACTTAATTTCGGTCCAGCATTGTTCCCCGTTTTTCAGTGGGAATACCTTTAGCTGCACTGAGGATCTGGTATCACTGCTTTAATTCAGGTCTTTTCTTCACCACTTTTCTTAGTTGTATACAGACATATGCACTTCCAACAGAGATCATAAATATGTTGAACTTATCATTACATTACATACTTATCATTATCACTACATAGCCTACATCAGCATTAACAGCTGTTTGTTTGCAATTCCAGAGGAAACGTTGCAAGTTCAGCATCAAACTTTATTCCTTTACTGGCCAGGAGCAGCCTCCAGAAGTGGAAAGCAATGCCAATCTTTTGCTTCTAGTTCTATCGCTTCTTTTCTTCCACTGAAGTGAACATGCTCATCAGCCAGGCTCCTCCTTTCTTGTAATAGCAGTTTGTGATAGTGAGTCCCTGTAGCATTCAGTCTGCCCTCAGTCCCAACATGAGAGGATGAAGAAGTAGCACTGCCCAGAGAGTGTACTCTAACATCCTCTGTCCTATTCTAGTTGGCAAGGGGGAAAAATTAGTCAGTACCTTCTTTAAACTTCAATATATGTGCATGTGCATGTGCATGCAATATTTCCAGCTCCATTGGAATGGAATGGATCATCTGCCCTTTATATACCGGCTACATTAACATTAAAGCTCCATTGACGATGGCTTTTTAATGTTCAGTCATGGTGAATGTGTGCAGGGAGAAAGAGTCATAGTGGATTTAACTCTTATAACTTGCTCTAGCACCAAAGTTTAGTCTGAGTTTGTTAAACCTGCTTTCTTGATCAGGCCCTCATGCCATCACTCCACTGCTCCAGATACTCCAGATGGCCAGTACAGTTCTACTCATGAGTCTCATTTGATACCAGTTTGTTGGTAGTGCCATAAACTGAGCTTCTCATGACTGAGTGCCATGTGCTGGCATGGAGAACTGGTGGACAGATTCTCTACTAAAGCCCATATTATCCTCTGGAAGGCTGCGCTGAAGCAGGAAGGGCAGAGAGAAGGAGATGGATGGAGAGTGTGAGAGAAGGGTTTATCAGGTCAGGACCCTCCAAATGTCACCCATTTTCCTCTCTCTATCTATCTTACTGGAACTCTCTTCTTGCTCTCTGTCTGTATCAGATCCATTTTTCTCAACCAAACGGTAAAAATTCTACCATGCACAATATGTCAAACAAATGCATTTAGAGAGTAAATCTAAGCAAACAAATGGCAGTTTTAGAGACACTTAGATGATCTGTCTTATATCCAGCATTAGGGTCACATGATCAGTGCCTGGATTGTTGTCCTGGAAACTGTTTGGAGAGCGAGTGAAGGATGAAAGGAAGAGTTAAACATGGATAAAGGAGTTAAAAAGGATAAAGAGTGCAACAGGATGAGGATTAGTTGTCGATTTCCCCACGTTTGTTCCAAGCCTTTGTGTTTGTTTCTTGGTCTTTGGGAGACTGTAGATGTTTTCCACAAAAGCTGTAAAATTATTCATCCATGGAACAGTACAGAAGGTAACAGTAACAATACTTCATGATTTGGTACAAAATTCCCACAGCATGATAAGTTGACTTCACTGACATTTTTTTCCTTGTTAGGCATTGACTTCTAACCAATAGTGGTCACACTAACCAGGCGTGGGCTACTTCTTACCTCTGAGTTCATACTCCCACTGACTTCATTAGCTTGGTTCTCAGACATTTCTGCTGACTCACACACACACGCACACACCTAATAACACACACTGCTGTCCTTTTGGCAGCCCCATTTTATGGAGTTTATTCAAGAGTATGGTCATTAAGTTTGAGAGCATTATTTCTTTATTTCATGTTCAGTTTCTGCAATGTTTTCCTTCAAAATCCCCTCCTTCTCTCAAAAATCACTGTTCAAGCTCAGATTTGCTCTGCTCCTTCTCAAAAACTGTTTACTTAAATGCATTTTGTTTTAAGGTGATTTTTCATAACTCCCACCATAACAGTTTTCTTCAGGGTATTTTAAATCTGTAAGTCATTTACCTTATATGTGATAGCTTATGTGATCTGTGCAAAGTCTTATCTGTACAGCCTATGGTGACTTAAGTTCATTAAGTTCAAAACAACCACATTTATTTATTTACTTTAACTGTCTCAGTGTGGTAAATCCTCAACATTTAGAAGATCACAGATGGAGCAGGTCGTGGTGCTGAAGCTGGACCTGCAGTACCTCCACCTGAAGTTCCCGGGGATGCTGATCATCTTCTCCTCTGTCGCCCACTGGAGGACTGTTAACCTGGGACAGTTAAATAAATTGAGTAAAAAAAGTATATTTCAGACCCTTAGACCCACTATCAGGAGCAATAAAGCTGCTGTAACTAACTACAGTATACATATGTTACAGGAACAGGCTCATTAGCTTGGCTTTAATAAATTACATGTGGTTCATGTCCAGTTTTTCAGAAAACAGTCACAAATAAAGGTGTTTCACCCTCAGATTTTGTGCACTGATTCTTTTTCTTTTTTTACAATATTAAATACAATTTGTTATTTAATAGTGTCTTAAATAAATGCATGGATGAATAACATTTATTTATCCTGAATGTTGCTATGGGGAACAGAGAACAAATAGACAAAAGTGTTATTAATAACACGGGAAATTATGCATAACTCTAGCACTGCACATATGGAGATGCCATATGAATATGCCTGTCAATATAAAAAGTTATGAAATTATTTGCAAATTCTTAGTAATAACTATCTGCCAAGTCATAGTTAATTGTCACATACAGGATCCCTTTCTCAATTAAAAAAAAACTCCAGTGATAAATTAATGCTCAACACGAATTAACCACGCTATTAACAACCTTACCGTTGAGGCCCGTGGATAATACGTCCATGCTTAGGCCGCATAACGCGGAAGTTAACCCGGAAGCCAGAATCTGTCTTGGTTTTTCATGCGCCTAGCAAGCAACTCTGATAGGACTGAATGGGCGCCATTTTCGATCCAGTATCCAGCTCTAATAATACCAGATCGTATAATACACTTCTCTCTTCACGGTAGTGTATTGCTAGGCGGACCAGAACAAGCCGGCCAATCAGCGGCTTTCTGCCAGTGTTAGCTGACGTATGTCGTCATTGTCCGCGACGTCCCTCGTCATTGGCCATGTCCTTTGGGAGGAGCTGAGAGAGGCGGAGAAACGGAGTCGGGGAAAACAGATTTAAACCAAGTCTGAAACATTACTTCTGTTTGCCAGTACTGCGAGTAAACGTCGTTACCAGAGAGATCTGGATGCTAAAGCAAACTCTGGAGCTGCTTTTTTGTCGAGCATGAGTGAGACTGGAGGCTGAATACACATGTGGCACAAAGGTAAGGCAAACAGTTGGCGGCGGCTAGTGTTAGCATGAACATTGTCGGAGAGCATTAGCATTAGCATTAGCTTGTAATGATATCGTTTATAGAGGGTATGCAGATGACGTCCAAGCTAGCATTAGCTTCGAGCGTTAGCACTAGCCTTATAATTTTAAGATACAGTTGGGGCTTCCTTTCCTCTTTATCGTCGTTTTTATCTGCGTGGGTTAAAGTTTGTTTGTGTTTCTGTGACTAAAGCGTCCCTGATATTAGTTGTGGAGGGTAGTAACTGCTTCATAGTCAGTTTGTCTGTTTACATCTCAATTTGCATCTCTTTATAATTACTTTGCAGACATTGTACTGCTTCTTTTTGTGCTCTATCTTTGTTCATTTTAAGCCCGTTTATGGTGGTCGATGTGATCATTTTGTGTCTGTTTGTAGCTGTTTTGCATCTTTGTGGTTGTTTTGCATCCTATTGTGTCTATGTAGTGTTATGTGTTCCAGGTCATTTAACATTTCTTTGTGGCCATTTTGTGTTTCAGTGTGGTACTTAAGTATCTCATTGTGATCGTGTTTCGACACAGTTTTTTGTCTCCTTCTTGTTTTGACTGTCTTTGCAGCTTTGTGGTAGCACTTTGTATATAGCCATCCACTGATCCCCTGTTGTGTATATTATTGGTTAGAAATTTGTTTGTGGTGACCTGAAACTTTATTGAGCTCAGTTTTGTGTAAATAGATTTTAACTCTGTGCTCCTCCACAAGGTTTAAGCCTCAAGAGTAGGTCACAATGTATGAGCTGAGAGTACTGTTAAAAATTATTATAAGAACTACTAAAAATTGCTTTTCTCTCTTAGATCAGCAAAGTCAAGGTTCTAGTGTTTAGTTTTCAGTGTTGTATTCTTCTACACTGTTCAGGTTTTGGAGGTGAGCTATTAATTAGGTTATTTGTTAAGTGTTGTACTTGTGTTTTCCAGGTTTATTGGTTCAGCTGCTGCAGCCTGGTCAGAAACACCAGTTATCACCTTACAAACTAAACAGGTACGTGTCCTAAGGATTTACCCAGTCTGAAAAAACTGTGTTGATGAGCTGAATTATCAGTGTTAGTAACAGGTTTATTTTTTATATCCCTGGTATTTAATGAGTTTGGTTTGAATATAATAATATCTGATTAATAATGTCTTTAAATTTTCAGAAAATAGTACTAGTTGTAAAGATTTCTGTAACTCTAAATAGTTGTCAGTTAATCTTCTGCCTGTGGACTGAAGTATAATTACAAGTTAAAACCTTAAAAAAAATTATCAGAGTAAAAGTTTTTATTATGCAATTCACAATTCCTCCAGTGATCAATAACAATAAATATTTGGGAAAAAGTTAACTAAAATGATTATCTTAAATATAGTATAATAGAAATTAAGATTTAAGATAATACAGTTCACTTTTTCCCAAATATTTATTGTTATTGATTCTTAAAGATTTGATGCTTTTTCTTGTCATATGTGACAGTAAACAGCCCATTTTCTGAGTTTGGAACGTTTGGAAAATGTTCGGGGTCACCTGTAATGTTGAATATTTATGTGTGTTTTGGGGTTGAACTGTTGATGAGGAATTGGTAGGAGTGTACTGATCATTTTCCTTTGTATGTTTCTCTCTTTATTTGCTCTAGGTGTCACCACTTCACAATCACAGAGTGTCTTCGTACAATGAAGAAGTTCTTTGAGACCAGGATTGAGCACTCCAGGTAATTCACAAACCACTGTAAACACAGAGCACTGACATTAAATTCTATATTTTCAATAACTGATCTGAAGTCTGAATACTTTTATTTGTCACAATAAGACTTCACTTGTTATTAAAGTTTATTTACATAGTTCATGAATGTACAGTTCAAAGTAAATGAAGAATTTAAACATCAGCTCCCTGTCTCTCCCTCTTTCTTTGTCTCTCTCCCTTTCCCTCTCTCTCTTTCTCCCTCTCTCTCTCTTTTTCTCATTAGCACAGTTAATCATACAAATGTGAAGAACTTATTCAGTTCAGTGTCACACTAGAAACACTGTAGTGTAAGGTATAAAAATGGCTTTTCATAAATGTAGTGGTTCAGCTGTAATGTTGAATATTTCTCTGTGTTTTCATGGTTAAACTGTTGATGAGGAATAGGTAGTAGTGTGTTGCTCATTTTCCTTTGTATGTTTCTCTTTGATTTCCTCCAGGTGTCACCACTTGGTCCACAACATCATCCATGATCGCAGAGAGTCTTCGTACAATGAAGAAGTTCTGTAAGACCAGGACAGAGGCCTCCAGGTAATTCACTAACAGCTTTATATCAGCTGTCCAACACAGAGCACTGACATTAAATTGTTTATGTTCAGTATTCAATATATCAGAAAAGTGTAATAGTAGAAGTAATTGATCATTTTCTTTTGTATGTTTCTCTTTGATTGCCTCAGGTGTCACCACTTCATCCACGACACAATCACAGAGACATCGTCCACGATCACAGAGACTTCGTCCAAACCTTGGTATTTAATTAATTTAGAACTGAATATATTAAGAACTGATTAATCGTGTCTGTTAAATCAGAAAAAGTACTAACTGTAATCGCTCAGAGCTCAAGGTGACGTTTTCAAGACATCTGAAAAGTTTTGCTTAATCAGCATTAACTATACTATGACATCTTTTGACCATTTTTGACACCTAACTATACTATGACATTTTTTGACCCTTTTTGATGTCTTTACTGTACTATGACATTTTTTGCCCGTTTTTGAAGCCTTACTATAATATGACATTTTTTCATGGTTTTTCATGCCTTACTTTATTGTGACATTTTTTGACCATTTTTGATGCCTAACTATATTATGACATTTTTTTTGCAGTTTTCTTAAAGATTTGATGCTTTTTTTGTCATATGTGACAGTAAGCCCATTTCCTGAGACACCCCTGTAACGTTTGGAAAATGTTCCAGGTCGCCTGTAATGTTGAATATTTATGTGTGTTTTGGGGTTAAACTGTTGATGAGGATGAGGAATTGGTAGTAGTGTATTAATCATTTTCCTTTGTATGTTTCTCTCTTTATTTCCTCCAGGTGTCACCATGAAGAAGTTCTTTGAGACGAGGACTGAGCCCTCCAGGTAATTCACAAACAGCTTTACATCAACTGTCCAACACAGAGCATTGACATTAAATTATATATCTTCAGTAATTGATCATAATAATTGAATAGTTTGATTTGTCACAAAAAGACACTCATTATTAAAATGTATTTGCATTGTTCATGAGTGTACAGCTCAAAGAAAATGAAGAATTTAAACATCAGCTCTCTCCCTTTCATTGTCTCTCTCCCTTTCCCTCTCTCTTTCTCCCTCTGTCTCTTCCTCCCTCTCTCTCTCTCTCTCTTTCTCATTAGTGCAGTAAATCATAAATGTGTGAAGAACTTATTCAGTTTAGTGTCACATTAGAAACACTGTAGTATGAGGCATAAAAATGTTTTTCTTAAATGTAGTGGTTCAGCTGTAATGTAGAATATTTATCTGTGTTTTCGTGGTTAAACTGTTGATGAGGAATAGGTGGTGGTGTATTGATCATTTTCCTTTGTATGTTTCTCTTTGATCTCTTCCAGGTGTCACCACTTCATCCACGACATCGTCCACAATCGCCAAGACGTTGTCCACGATCAGAGACATTGTCCATGATTGGAGAGACATAGTCAAAAATTGCAGTGACCGAGTTCCCCGATTTGAAGGCATCGTCCACAATCAGAGTGAGATGATCATAGAGACATAATCCTAGAAACACTGTCTGCGATCACAGAGACGTAGTCCATTGCAGAGGCGTTGTCCATGATCACAGATTCTTCATATAATGAAGAAGTTCTTTTTAGAGGTAATTTGAGGTAATTCACAAACAGCTTCACATCAACTGTCCAACACAGAGTACTGACATTAAATTGTTCATGGTCAGTATTCAGTATATCAGAAAATTGTAACATTTTTTGCCGGTTTTTGACGCCTTATTATACTATGACATTTTTTGGCCATTTTTGATGCCTTACAATACTGTTAGTTTTTTTTGGCCGTTTTTGATGCCTTACCATACTATGACATTTTTTTGAGCGTTGTTGATACCTTACCTGTCATGCAGCTTAAGACAAAAGAACTGTCTTAAAGCAGCCATCTTACCTTTGTTTTCCACAGACACACATATTCACACAGTCACACAACACTGTTTGTGGGTTAGGTTAGATTTTATCAATTAAATGTTTTTGCTATTTCAAACAGTGCAATATCAGCACTCAAATCCAATCTATTACTGTGTACATAGTCCTGTTATACTGTTGTTAATAATATTTATAATGTTGTTATATTAGTATCTTTTTTTTATATCTTGACTTGTTTGTATCATGCCTGTTTCTCTTTTACTCAAATAAATAACTCTGATCACTGAATATTTTTGGCAGTCTGTTTAATATGGTATCATAGTTAATATTTTCAGCCTGATGCCACTTGTAGCCAGAGATTTGGGGTTAGGGTTATAGCTTTTAACTACTTTTAGCCAGGGGTTAGGGTTAGGGTTACAGCTTTTTTGCCACTTTTAGCCAGAGGTTAGGGTTATGACTTATAGCCACCTATAGCTGGAGATTAGGGTTAGGGTTAGGTTTACAGTTTTTTTTGCCAGTTCTGGCTGGAGGTTAGGGTTACGGCTTTTTGCCACTTGTAGCCAGAGGTTAGGGTTAGGGTTACGACTTTTAGACACCTATAGCTAGATTAAGTTAGGGTTAGGGTTACATGTTTTTTTTAGCCAGTTCTGGCTGGAGGTTAGGTTAAATTCTGACTTTTTTGCCACTTTTAGCCAGAGGATAGGGTGGGTTTGAGGTTAGTAGAGCATTTCTGCATTACAAAATCATTTTCTATGATAGTAAAATGAAAATAGAGAAACTGAACTCAGATGTTAAGCTACAAAGCTTTATTGATTCTGTTCTAGACAACATTGAGCAAACCACAGCACAGATAATGACAGATGTTTGACACCTTGTATTATTCTATCACACCACATTAGATGTATTGATGAGCACAAATGACGACAAGCTTATTAATGTCTTCTACATGTCCACACATCTTTAAGAATATTTTATTACTTTTGATGTGCTCTTCCGGTGATGGAGTCTTCTCCTCCTCGTCCTCCTGCAGGGACATAGTACAGAAACTGTCCAAAGCTTTGAATCCTAAAACTCTATTACAAATATAATTGGAGAAGAAACTTTAATCATCCCTCAAAAGTCAACATAGAAATTTTACTATTTTTCTTGCTTTTACTTATACAAATGATATCTTACTGACATTTTTTGATGATTTTTGATGGCTTACTATACTATGACTTGTTTTTCATGGTTTTTGATGCCTTACTATACTATGATTTTTTTTGATGAGTTTGGACACTTTACTATACTATGACTTTTTTTGATGAGTTTTGATGCCTTACTATACTATGACATTTTTTCATGGTTTTTCATACCTTACTATACTATGACATTTTTTCACATTTTTTGATGCCTTACTATACTATGACATTTTTTCACATTTTTTGATGCCTTACTATACTATGACATTTTTTGATGCCTTACTATACTATGACATTTTTTGATGGTTTTTGATGCCTTACTATACTATGACATTTTTTCATGGTTTTTGATGCCTTACTATACTATGACATTTTTTGATGCCTTACTATACTATGACATTTTTTGATGGTTTTTGATGCCTTACTATACTATGACATTTTTTCATGGTTTTTGATGCCTTACTATACCATGATATTTTTTCATTTTTTGACGCCTTACTATACTATGACTTTTTTTGATGAGTTTTGACACTTTACTATACTATGACATTTTTTGATGTTTTTTGATGCCTTACTATACTATGACATTTTTTCATGGTTTTTCATACCTTACTATACTATGACATTTTTTGATGGTTTTTGATGCCTTACTATACTATGACATTATGTGTTTGTGATTTGACATATTTTCTCACCTTCACCGTTGGTGGATTATGTTTTTTCCACGAATTCAGCTGAAACACACAGAACATTTGTTTAATACCAGCTTTTTTCAAACACGCCAATAATGAAAAATAACTACAAAAATAGGCATAATTGGTCATTATCATTCCAATACCTCACAATAACAGTGATGTTATCCTTTAAAATCTTTAACTGTTCATACATGAACGACCTAAACTCAATTAATGGGTTATGTCTATTTTCTGACCACTTCTGATTATGAACTATTCAGACTGAAGATCAAATACTGAATGTAAACAATTTAATGTCAGTGCTCTGTGTTTGGCAGTTGATGTAAAGCTGTTTGTGAATTACCTGGAGGCTTCTGCCTGGTCTCAAAGAACTTCTTCACTGTCCGAAGACTCTCTGTGATCATGGACTACATCTCTGTGATTGTGTACAATGTCTCAGAGGTTATGGACAAAGTCTCTGTGATCATCAAAAATGTCTCTCTGATCGCAGGGAACTCCATCACTACCGACTTTTACACTTGACTCTGCGAGTCATGGACAATGTCTCTGATCGTGGACAATGTCTCCCTCATCCTCAACAATGTCCTTCCCATCATGGACCATGTCTTGTCGATTGTGGACAAAGTGGTGACACCTGGAGGAAAACAAAGAGAAATATACAAAGGAATATGATCAATACACTACAACCAATTCCTCATCAACAGTTTAACCATGAAAACACAAATATTCAACATTACAGCTGAACCACAATATTTAACAAATATTAGACAGCTGTTTCAGAAAATGAAATACTCATATACTGAGTACTGAATGTAAACAATGCCAGTGCCCTGTGTTGGACAGTTGATGTTTGTGAATTACCTAGAGGACTCGGTCCTGATCTCAAATAACTTCTTTATTGTACAAAGACTCTCTGCGATTGTGGACGACGTCTCTGCGATTGTGGACAACGCCTCTTTGATTGTGGACTACATCTCTGTGATTGCAGACAATGTCTCTGAAATAATGGACAAAGTTTCTGCGATCATGGACAATGTTTTTGTGATCATGGACGATGTCTCTGAGATCACAGACGGTGTCTCTGTGATCATGGACAATGTCTCTCTGATCGTGGAAGATGTCTCCCTCATCTTCAACAATGTCTCTCCGATCATGGACCATTTCTCTGCAATCTTGGACGACGTCTCAGTGATCATGGATGTTATTATAGGCGAAGTGGTGACACCTGGAGGAAATCAAAGAGAAACATACAAAGGAAAATGAGCAGCACACTACTACCTATTCCTCATCAACAGTTTAACCATGAAAACACAGAGAAATATTCAACATTACAGCTGAAACAGAACATTTAACAAACATTAGAGAGAGAGTTTCAGAAAATGAACAGTTGACTGTCATCACCTCCTGAAGAACCAACAACAAATATATGGGAAAAAGTAAAATAATGATTAGTTGTGTGTCTGAAGCAATCATGTATGTTACTGTGAACTGCACAACAATAATAAACACTATCATCTAAGTAAATTTTTGAAAGCAGGATTTTTGAGTATTCCTTCCACCATAGACGGTCACATACAGAATCATTATTTCACATTTCAACCCTCTTCTGATTAACACATATTTAAAATTCATTAAATAATTTTTTTAAAATAAAATTTTGTCAAATAAGTGACAACCAAATTTACAAAGGTCTGAGGAGCAGCTTATGTGAAAACTTTTAAGTAAATAAGGTTGTTATATACTGTAAAGATATTTTTAAAATCACTCTCTGACCAACAGTTACAATGAACACACTTAAGAACAACGCAATCCAATACTTTATTTGTAGACTACAACTGTATATAGACTGTACATACAACTGTCGGTCAATAGATAACTATGGACAGATTACTACAAATCTACAAAGACGAACAAAAACGACATGACAATGATATGCATAACTGCCACAGTGAAACAAAAAATGACCTACAGAAATGCAGTAAGAACGGCAGTAAACAGCCCAACTACTGACCAATCAGATCAATGGAAAACTAGCATCATCTTTTCTGCAGGATCCCACCAGGGACAAAAGAGTTTACAATAAAGTGACAAATAATTAAGATCAATAAATATTTTTTGTAGCTCTGTGGAATCGTTTTGTTCCAGTTTTTCCATTATGTCCACAACAGAGCTTCTAACAAGTGGAGAGAGAGTTTATCACACTAAATGATGACATACTTACTGTTATAGCTTCATTTTGGTAGAACAAAGATGCTTTTATCCTCATACTGTTGAATATTTCCCATGATTATACATGAACAATATCAGTCAGATCAACCTCACACATTAACTCTCTCCTCTCTGCTTTGACAGCAGAAACAGTCCGACATTACTGTCACTTTTTATCTGCATCACATATTCAGAGTAACTCATAATAAATCATCATCAGACAAAAGAGCAAAAAGAAAAAGAAAGAATCATTTAGCCTGGCTGATAATTGGGAATTATTTCTAGCATTTCTATTGTATATATGTGATCATATTGTTCACATTTCACCTTGTTCAATGTCATTTTTGGACGTCGCTAGAACCGACACAACATGCAACTATCAGCCTTACGTCTCATATAATATTAGCTACTTTACTCATGGTTCTGACAGCGCTGGGTTTAACTAATGACTCCAAGTTAACAAGTTGATAACCAGCGTTGTAAGACGGCTATGTTGAACTTGCTTCATAGTACAGGCCTCAAGAGCTCATTGTGTTTTCACCTGTCCACGCTGAGTGCCCACAACTCATGTCAGGGACGCTTTAGTCACAGAAACACAAACACACTCTTACCCACACAATAAAAGCGACTGAAAATGGAAATAAGGTTAAAAGATGTCATTAAATGTCATTAAAAGAGAAGGCTAGTGCTAACGCTCGTGGCTACTGCAAATGCTAAGGCTAGCCGCTAGCTAGTTCGCTGCTTAGCCATACCTTCGCATTGCATGTGTATTCAGTGTCCAGTCTCACTCGTATTTGACAACAGATAATTATGTTTTCTCACAGCACTGACAAACCGAGGTAGTGCTTCGAATGTTGGTTTTAATCTGTCTTACAGCTTTGTTTCTCTGCCTCTCTAAGCTCCTCCCAGGAGGTCCTGGCCAATGGCGACCCACGACGCAGCCAGTGACGACACATGCAAGCCTAGCAAGCCTAGCAAGCCTGTTGCCTAGCAGCCACCCCTGACTGATAAGGTCTGGGTCATGGATGTATTAATGTCACAAAAATCCGCAAGAGCAAATCTGAGCTCAATCAGTGACTTTTTGAGAAAGGGAAAATGAAATAAAGAAATAATGCTCTCAAACGTAAAGACCACGCTCTTGAATAAATTTCATCTCTGTTTGTGGTTTTTGCATCATAGTGATTTCTCAGAAGCATGGATGCAAACACCTTGATGACTCATGCTATGGGAGGCTTGTAGAGTTTGCAATGTGCACTTAAGACCCATGAAACCAAAATGTCAACTTCAGTCATTTGTTACCCATAATTCCTGTCATCGTCTAATTAAAAAAAAAAAAAAAAGTAAAATAAATCATATATTGAACTTTAAAATGTTCTTGATTTGATATTGTGGATCTACTGTACTTTAGTTGTTGATTTAACCAGATTAGTTCATTTTCAGTTCATAACGACTATAGAGAAAATCCCAGTGTATGACTGACATACGTGCAACATCACAACCTCCAAACACTGTCATAGAGATAATATCAGCTAATAGCTGATACCACTGTGTCTGTTGTATTGATGCCAAATGTAGGACAAGGTGAAGCCGTTATGATTTCAGTGTTTTCATGGCAGAATGGGAAGAGAGTGGCCCATAGACAGCTCAATTAAGAAGATAATTAGAGCATGCAAGGTCCTCATGTCCCTTTGTGAAACACTGTGAAGGACATGTTTTGTAAACAGGGCCTCATGACCTGAAAAGCAAGGCTTTCATTTACTGAGTTGTTTTGCCATTTGCTATCACATTAAATTAAAAATATAAAACCACGATAGTTAACAAATTTTCATACCACAACATAAACACGATCTTCATCTTAAACCAGTCTATAGGTGGGTTTCCATCCACCTGTTTTTGTGAATGGAGCCACTGTAAACCAATTCAAATCAGTGTAAAAAGTTTTTATATCTGGCTGGAGTTTGAAAAGTTGGTGTATCCACAAAAGCAAAATGCAATGATGTACAATGGAAACAGACAAACTAATTATGATGTAAAGGAACCATGTGACCTGAACATTCACTGAAAAAAGCTCCCGCGTCACTGAAAAAAGTGAAAACAGCTGCAGACAAAAACATCAGGTCTGTGTGGAGCAATAATGAGACTGTTACATTCCTTAAATTAACGAATAACATAACAGCCATATTATTCTGATATGTTTTCTACATTATTTTTCATAATTTGAGGTTGGGCTGGTGCTCTTTTAATCATCATCTTGTTACACAGTTTTCTTCTGCACTGGTTTAATGGCACCCGACTGTTTATTTTGACAAACCATCTCCTAATGTTCAAACAACAGCAGTAGATGGAAACATGCATTAATTATCTTTTTCTTTTGCTGAATTTTCATTTAATTTTCAGTTCAAATTTATGCTACATTTGGATGGAAACCCACCTAATATTCTTCAAGCGTGGTCAAAAAGGTTGTAGAGTTAACATGGATGGTGTGAAATCCCATTTTCTTCCACTGTGACCCAACAGACAGGGAAGACGGCATAGTAAGATACTACTGGGGATAGAAAATAGTACTAAACCGGATTAGTGGTTTTGGTGTGGAAATTTCGGCATATAGTTTGCATTTGTGAGTGTCTTTGTCCATTTGCTAAAGTGAAAGATTGGGAGAAACTGCTAAATGTGTTGGCACATTTGAGTATGATAAAGAGAAAAAAACAACTGAAGAAAAAGAACAATAAAGTTGCAGAAAAATGATCAGAGTGTTCTTTGAGGATAGAATATCTTCTTTGTTGACAATCTTCGTGCAGATCAACCATAAGCCCTAAGTGTGTGCTTTGGTATGAAAAGACTTTGTGATGAGGGGGTTTTGGTGAATTTGGGTAAAACCAGTGACAAAGCCTTTTGATTTGTGCCAAACCACGTTTCTGGTGTGTGCTACAATGAAAGATCACTAGCAGTGCCCACAACTTTTTCTCATGGAAACCGATATGGAACTAATCCACGGAGCCCTAAAGCATTTGAAAGTGAGTGGGCTCCAGAAAACATTTTAAAAAATATCCATCAGCTCTCAACCGCACACACACTCTTAGAGAACATTGTCTCCATGGAAAAACGTTTTACACACTACATCCATGAGAGAATTAAGAGTGCTACATTTGCAACAAGCGTTTAAGAGTGCCGATGATACTGAGAACCAATTTTTATAGTCAACGGGGACTTAATTAATTTTCCAGAATGTGGCGTCCATCGCAGCTCTGCTTTGTGAGCCGATTCTGAAATGCAAATAAGCTAACAAGCAAAGTGTGACATTATTCTCTGTGTCACTTCATTTTAAGCTCTGCAGCAACTGAGATTATTCATTATTCACTTGAATGAATGTTGTAATGTGATAAAGGTCTGACTGGTGAGCCTAAAAGAAGAGCTTTAAACTTATATAATTACTTTTTTTTTTTTTTGCTATAGAATGTATTATGAAAACTTTAATGGACAGGTGTGTTTGATGATGGAGCTTTGTTACCACATTGATGCTGATGATAGACAACAAACTGTGTGTGTAGAGGGCTGGGGAAGGAATGAAGCTTTCCCCTGTGGTCTGAATGGAGAATCATCAGTCTTCTGTAGGACACATGCATTTACACCAGCATATGTTTGTGGGTGTGCATGCACATTTGTAAGACTTCTCACACGCTCTCATCACAAACACTTGGACATGCTTTTACACACATCGCATCGCTGAGACAAAGGCCAGGGGATGAGAGACATGGGGAACATAAACAAGGCTAACAGGTACGCTAACAACAACTTGCCCTGTTAAAACTAAATGTCTTTTCGCTTACATGCGAACATTTGATATGTACATGTATAAATTTATGTTTGTTTTTTTCTTTTTCTTTTTTTTTTTTTGGCTAATGAAAAAATAGTTTGTGGCTTGTGGAAACAGAAACATTCACAACTGCTGGAATAAACATGACAAACAGATTTTTTAAAAGTGATTGCAAAAAGTCCTTTTGTTAGTGTTAATACAGCCTTGGTTTCCATAATTGCTGAATCACTCTTGTGGATGATGATAATGTTTTTCAAATTAAAGTGTCTGTTAAATGGGGGAATTTTGGAGTTAGGGGTAGGAAAATGTCATTACATTTCTATTTCATGGTCCCGGTTCCAAGCAGAAAAGGCACGAATCTCTAACAGATTACATTTCAGAGTAACTGTTACTGCTGTTGTGGAGATACTGAAACACACACAAAAACAAATATTTCATATCTGTTAATTTATACTGTCTGTCTCCATACAACAGCTCTGTTTGGATGAGAGAAAGGACCCAATTACAGAGGCTTATTTTTCATAACCTCTTACATTGCTGAAGGTGTGGTGATGTACATTTAATGGATATTTTCAACAGGGGTTCTGCTCTGTGTTAAAAGATAAAACAAACAGTCTACATGCTCACAGAGATCTCCCCCTATAATCAAGGTTTTATCCAGACACCTTCACACAGCCGTTTTACACACAAAGACACATAAACAGAACATGTGCGCATATATTTACACACATGCACAAACACATGTGAACAGACAGGCGCTCACTCACACACACACACACACACACACAGAGGAATCTGTGCATTCACTTACATCTAAACCCAAAAGCGTGAGAAATGGTTTTCACCTGGCGCGGATAAAGTTTCATCCTTTCAGCCATGAGACTTTATTAGCTGCTTAAAACATTACCACAGAGGGAGTTTCCCTGCTCTCCAAAGTGCTGCATTCCTCACAGTATGCACACACACACACACAGAGACAAACACACACACATACAGGGGAAACCAAGCCTTCACTTTCCATCCCTCTGTCTCCATCAAGCCAATCTCGCTCTTTCGCTCTATTACACCAGCGCACACACTTCACCTTCACATCCCTCCCTCCCTCTCTCTTTTTCCTCTCTGCCTCTTTCACTCCTTCACTCACTCCCTCACTCACACTTACAGACACCCACACACTCCTGTAGGTGTAATGTTACGACGCAGCCTGTTAACATTCCCGGGCCGGCCGCTGAAGCTTTCCAGATTGTTCTGTTTAGACAAACGCTGCCACAGAGGAGCGGTGGAGATGGAGGAGGTGAAGGATGGAGGACTGAGCCTGCATGGCAAAGTACGAATAAACACACATGCACAAGCGTGCACAAAATGACAAGCAAAGAAACACATGTGCATGCTTACAAATAAATCGAGTAACAAAACTCTTTGCACCAGGGGTAACACATGTTTCCTAGGTGCACATTTAGGTGCACGTATATGAAAACACACACTCACCCACAGTTAATGTGCATCGTGCAGAAGGACCCTCAGCTTTCCGTATCTCATTATACTGTTGAAATGTCAGCCTCGTTAAAGTGGCCTATTTGACTTAATTGAGAAGCAGAGTGTAAATAAAGTCTTCAGTCCAGTTTGTTTTCACTGGTCTCTGCAGCACTCTGCTCTCATTCCAAACCAATTCATCAAAGAACCCGTCACTCTCTCTCCAGCTTTCTTTATTTCTTTCCTTGTCTCTTTCTCTCCAGCTTTTTCCTTTGGTATTTATTTTCATTTTCACCTTTTCTTTTTCACTCTCAATCTGAATGTCTTCCCTCTTCCTTGCCCTCTCACAGAGGACAAAATCTGGATATTAGAGCACCAGCTGGACTGATTCAGAATGCAGAGTGCTCTTTAAGTTTCACAGTAAATCGATGTAAGTGTTGGGAAAGTGGTAGCTCTTAAAACTTAATTTTAGTATCTTCTCAAACTTTACATTTTGACTGCAGTGTTAGATTCCGCCAACACAAACTCTCTATAAAATGTCAAAAGTTACACAAGAACCAAAATAGCTATAAAAGCACCCACTCACAACCCCTCACATTAGGTTTAAGACTTTTCATTATAGCTTTATAGCTATATGTTCTGATAATTCCAGCGCTCTTATTTGCAGCAAGGAAATGTTGTGTAAGTCCATGTTTGTGCCTGTCATATCTAAAGCAGTTTGTACAATCTTTTACACAAGAAATCATAGATACTGTATAAGCTACTTGGCAAATGTAGAATTTAGACATTTATAGACAACTGGGGGAAAAAATATGGCAAAAAAGATATTCTGCTTCTCAGTGCTTACAGAGTTACACCTTGTAAAACCTTTTAACAATACTTTACTATGCTGTGGACATGATACTATATATTCCATGTCTTTAAAACAGCTGTGATAACCTGATCAACTCATGTGTTTAAATGATGATTTCTTGAGGTACACAAACTGTTCTAGGCTTAGACTATATTATCACAAAACCCAATTTTAATGCAGAGAAAAGCTCTTGTGGTTATTGTTAGGAAAATGTTACAAGATTTATTTAGGTACCACTTCATTTGTGGTGCTGCAGAGAAACATTTAAAAATTAATGAAATGCTCTGAATCAAAATAATGAGACTTTAAAAAATTTTAAGAACAATGTATATTCAGTAAAATCATAAAGATCTTTATTGGACCTTTGCTAAATATCTAAAATATTACTGTAATTAGAAAGCAATGGAGTAGCAAATTTCCCCGCTTTGCCTGATCCTATTTTATTTCCTCCCATTTAAACTGATCACCTCCCTTTCAAATCCCATTCCAATTACTTCCAATCCAGTTTCAGTCCTGACTTATTATTTCTCATCTTCAGGGATCTGCACCGGTGGCTTATTGTAGGGGTTAAAGCCCCAACCATCAACTGCTTCGTCCTCATTCAGATTTATTGCATGTCATTCCCCATCTCCTTTTCCCTTTAGTTCTGGTCCTATCTCTACAGTCGGCTATCTGACTAAGGCATCATTAAGCCCAAAATAATAATAATAAAATTATGTTGAGTATTAATGGTTCTTTTATCCAGGTGGACTCAAAAGTTTCAGGATTCACCCAATTAGAGTTTCTGCAAAACTACCCATTCAACACACTGCCTTCACCTTGTATGTGCTCACCTCCCCTCCTGCTCTCCTTCCCTTCTTTTTTCCTTTCTCTTCCTGCCCTTTCATCCGCCCTCATCCCTTTTCCTCTCAGTTTATTTCACCTACTAGATTTACTCACCGCAGCTCTGACATACACCGAACATTCTCTGTCGGACACAAACACTTGCAGTGAAGCAAACAGACAAGACTGAATGCTCAATTGCTCCCTCACACTATACACAGACCAGCTCATTGACCCATGCAACCTCACAGACTAACACAGGGAAATATGGCACACACACACTAAACACAAAGCCATACACTCTCTTAAATGCAAGCGCAAATGTCACACTTCAAATCCTCTCATTTCCTCTTTCCTGTAGCTGGTCAGTCAGGCGTGTGTGACACCCTGAGAGTATCGATAGCAGGGGCAGGTTTTGCTGGCCCTTTGAGACACAGACACAGACACACATACACACACACACAGGCTTGCAAATATATGCACACAAGCCCACACACTCACACCCTTGTGGTTGCTGGAGATGTGGTTCAGATCCTGCCCAGTAACCCTTAACCGATACCAGTGCCTGGACCAAATGTGTGTGTGTGTGTTTGTCTGCGTGCATGTTTGTGTGTGTGTTGTTCCTGGATGGTCAACAGCATATTTCAGAGCCAGGTGATAATGAGGTCCTGGTTGACTGCACCACCATGTCACCACAGAGTTTAATGTGTGTGTATGTGTGTGTGCTTGTCCAGACAGGTCATGGACTGTTGCTCTTTACTGAACCCTGAGCTGCTCCCCAGACAGTCGTCATCACCCGTGGAGGGTCTGTCTCCCTCTATTGTTGTGCTCTCGCTCAGTGTGTCCATGTCTGAACGTGTGTTTGTACGCATGTGCAGTACTTGTATTTATAGGCTCTAAAGTTATTAAAGCTATGTATCATCAGTTGGAGGCGGCACGGTGGTGCAGTGGTTAGCACTGTCACCTCACAGCAAGAAAGTTCAAGCCCCGGCCCCCTCCCCTAACCCTTATGGATAAGCGGTATAGATAATGAATGGATGGATGGATGGATCATTATTCTGAGAGAAAACTTTCACAGCAGGTGTTGCGTAATGTGGGACACAGGTGATGCAGACTTCTTCAACATTAAAACAAACATTTTGTAAGTTATATCACTGGAAGTGTTATAAGTTACAATTTGGTATTTTAAGCTTTAATGTAAATCATTATCATCATGTCTAACTGATTTGCAGCATCCACTTGGTTCAGTTTAGGGTGTGAAGTGATTGTTCTGACAGACGTTACAGCACATTACAATCTATAGACAGCAGGACAAACAGCAGTTGGATTAGTAAACCAATAATCGTTGTGTCACTGACCCAAAGCGACATTCATTTCTGTATGTTTACATATACTATAGCATGGCACTGACCTACTTCAGGCTTACTGCCTCTAATTAACCCACTCTGAACCCACATACTGAGTATGCAGATGTATTTTAACCCTGCCTCCTATAAATGATGTTTCTGTACGACTAAACTACAACAGCAAATATGTTTTTTATAAAATCTAATCATGACTGCAGCATGTTTTCTATAAACATTATGTTGTTAATTAATGTTCATCCCCATATTTGGCAAGTTGTAAATACACTGATACTGAACATATTGGTAAAATGTTTAATGTGTAGTAGTTACCACATTATTAAACTTTTTTTACATTAGTCTCTCACAGCACTTGGTTAAAGCCTGTGGCTTAATAGAGAAACAGTTCAGCGACTTCAGACACATTCAACAAAAACCACAATCATTCCGTGACTTTAACCAAAGTGGTTTTGTTAAAGCTAACCATGGGACACTGGATGGAAACCCCAATCTCTGTGATGGTCATATGACGCCTCCTGATGACACTCCGCTACAAAAAGTATTTCTAGGAGACAGCATTGTGCACTTACACTTACATTATGGCACTTGTGGGCACACAAACACATATGTATGCACAGTATTGATTGCTCTATGTTGTACTGACAAACATATTGACCAGAATAACCTTGCTATCTTTACCACACACGCACATATAGATAAATGTTACTTCCGAACATATTCATTTGTATGTGTTTACCCGCAGCAAAAGCACACATATACATGTATGTACTGAAGGGACACACCTACATATACCTTTCTTTTATTTAAAAGGGTCCTCACTCAAAGAAACATTAAGTAACTATTTCACCTTAAAACAACAGCTTAAGAATCATTTTGATGGTACTTGTAAAACCTCTGTCATTCCCACGCCACACCCCGAACACCTGTTCTTACACTGCCTAACTGTGGTGAGCAGGTACAATCTCCTGCAGAAAGTGCATAAGTGAGAAGTGGTCAGCCATGTAAACTACCAGAATCAGGCCCAGCAAGTTGTAGAGGTTCTAATACTGGAAAAAATGGAAGTCATTGAAAACCAGTGTTTCAAAAACATCCATGCCATTATATCACTTTCTTTCAGGGCAGAGGCGGTTCAGGAGGTAGAGCGGGTCGCCCACTAATCAGAAGGTCGGTGATTCGATCCCCAGCTACTCCCGTCTACATGCTGAAGTATCCTTGGGCAAGAAACTGCACACATTGTGGATGTGTGTGTGTGTTAGAGAGCTCTATATACATAGAACAGGCGCTGTATGAATGTGTGTGTGAATGGGTGAATGTGACCTGCAGTGTAAAGCAGTTTGAGTGGTTGGTATGACTAGAGAAGCACTATGCACTAAGAAAATTAATAAGGCATCATTGCTTGATTAAAGTCAGTTCACATGTATGATCTGTGTTATAAAAATATCTGTAAATGTTGCACACCAGCTGTTTATCAGTGTTTGTGTGTGCTGATTGCTCAGTTTTAGCAAAGGTGATGTGTGTGTTAAATGAATGATAACATCCTGCATTGTTTTGTAGTTGGCATTACTTTACATTGTGTAGCAGTGTTTTAGATGCCTCCATGAGCTGTGTGTAGGTGGAGAGGAAGCCACTTACTAAGCCTGCCACTATAAACTGAATGTTAACATGAGCGAGGGTGCGAGGGGTTGTGTGTTTGTGTTTGTGTTTGCGTGGCTCGGGTAGATTACTGATTTGTCTGATTTGTGTGTGTTTGTGTGCTTAGAGTCTTGCTTGCATGCATTTCGGTGTGTGTTTAATAAATGAGGAAGGGCAAAAAAGGTTGAGCGCTGCGCTTGCTCCCCAGCTGGCTTGGTTGTATCATAGCAACTCCACATGAATAATAATCATAAACACACACACAAACACACAAACGCAGTAATGAGCCATTCTTCTCCAGCTACTCTGGTTAATCTCTGTCAGCTGTTTCTACTCTACACTGAGATCTAGTTTACAGTAAGCATTCATTTGCTTTGGCTGAATCTTAACGATGATTTAGATTTTAAATTATTTTGACATTTCATCCTTAACAAGCTGAGTAACAAAAAGATGCCTGTACCTCTGTACACACACACACACACACACACACAACATAATAAACAAAAACTATTTTGTAATTTAGTTTTTTCCCTCCCCATGCAGTTTGTTATTTATATGACAGTTCGTCGTGTCCTCTCTGCCTGTGCTCAAACTCAGGAATGAGTTTGGTAATAATTATTGATTGTGGCAATGAATTTACAAGCAAACGTGTTTGTATTGTCAAGATTTCAACCAGACACTTAATAGAGCTCCATTCAGCCTTTGAAAAATCTCTGGAGAGGCTTTGTCACGTCTGAGAAATCCGCCTTAACTTCTTAACTACAAATCAAAATAGAAATTCTATGGACTCATTTTATGGAAGTGCTGGATTATTCCTTTCTATTTTAACTGTTAGTAGTAGAGTAATGTCCAGTTTTTAGAAGAATGATATGTGTGTTTTAGTTTAAACATCAAATATCCAAAATCCAAAATAACAAAGAACAAACACTGCAGTCTGACAGTGGTCAATGCAGGAATCAACAGCAGGCTGCAATAAAGTTTAGGGGTAAATGTTTCTTTTCAATCTTGGAGTAAGGAGGCAAAAGATGGAAGATGTGATATGAACTATACAACTGCAGAGCAAGTATTATGAAACAGCCTTTCAAATCTGTCACTGTGGCACTCTGCCAGTGTGTTGAAATGTTGAAATTTACTCTCTTGTTGTTCCCAATTTCCCTTAACTTGCAGTTTCAACTTATGCTCCAGCATGTGATTTCCTGCATTTCCCACAATGTCATAAGACAAATGCCTGCGAGCATCTTTCTTTAACAAGAACCAACAGCAAAATGAGCACAGAGATGTATGTGGACAGTACAAGCCGGTGCAGCAGCAGTTTCAGTCGGTGGTCACTGGTGAAAATAGGAATTTAACAGTGCTCTTAATGTGTGTGTGCTGGATGGAAAATAGTAGCTGAATGAAAAATGTTCTTTTACTGACCCCACTGTCTATCTGTTTGGTTTTCTGCCAAAGCCTATAAACACACTTTGAAAGAAGCCAAAACATAAAAAATCTGCTATTTCAGAAGTTAAACCAGCAGCTGCATCTGTAAAGTTCAGCCACCGTCTGTTTCTGCCAGAACAAACAGTACCTAGTATTAAAACTGGATCTGTGGACAACTGTTATTGTTTAATGTTTTAACTTGTAATTTTCTGCAAAAAAAAAAAAAAAAAAGTCAAACACTGTAAATGTACATTGGCTGGATTGTACGTTTTCTGTCTGTCTTTTTCTGCCCCACTTCCTCAGTAACTCTTCCCTTTCAATTAATTTATTCTGAAACGTGAAGCTCAACAATAACTAATTGTTTTATCTTGGTTGTGTGTTTGTGCTATTAAGCTACTTCCTCCCTGGGCATTGTTCAACTGGTTGTGCTAGTGTGTGTGTGTGTGTCTGTGTTTCTTTCCAAGTCAAATAAAAGAGGTTGGGTCACAGGGCTGGACGAGCAGGGACTGTCCCACCAGTCAACATGACAGAGGAAAAACAACAAACAGTTTCTCAGAGAAGTTGGGAAATAAAGAGAGAGATCAGGGATTGTTTGTCACACACACTTCCTTCTTCTTTCAAATACTTGACCTCTGCTCATCCTTCTTTTCATCTGCTCGTCTCTGTGTCTCTCTCCTCTTCCTCCCTTCTGTCATTCTGACACCCAAGTGACTTCCACACCTCCGCTCTCCATCACTTCTCCTCGCTCTCTCTCTCTCCTCCCACTCTGCTTCAGGATGTCATACACACAAAGTCCAACACCACACACACACACACACAAACTGACCTTGTTTAATAAACAAGCAACAGAGGGTGTGAGAGTAAGGAAGCTTTTAGTGGCGCCTCTTATCTTGCTTCCTCTCAACACACACACTCACACACACATACACAAAAGAACACTGGACTGTCTGAAAGTCTGAATGTCGTCTTTGAGTCTTTCACCCTTCTCACACACACATACAGCCTTATTCTTTCCTTCTCAGTTACACACTCCATCCACCAACATGGACCGGCTGTTCTGTGAAGTGGCTTAATGAAAGAACCCTCACAGTGGTATTGGCTCCTCCAACACACACATATGTGCACACATGCACACAAACTGTCTGTATATCAAGGTGAATTGTGGAAAGAAAAGTACATTACACAAGTTGAAAAGAACTGATAATTAGATTGATAATTAGGTATGAGCTACACGCAGTCAAGAGTCCACTTGGTTACTAGGAACTGGGACCAGACCTGTGAAAGTCGCAGTCTTCATTCTTAGGACCACACACTGTACATTGCTACTCTTTTAGGCTGCTAATGCTTTTTAATTGGTGGGAAATTTTGCTGCTGCCGTTAGTGTTGGTGCTCTCTCTGTGAGCACGTTCACGTGAATTTAAAAATGCATCTTTCTTTCTTTCCATTTCAGCCTTCCATCCTCACTACAGTCAGCATTGTTTTCTCACCTAAAAACTGAGCTTTGTGTGGATACATCTAAAAATGTCAGCTGGGTGTTTGAACTGTTTGTCTCTTCTAATGTTCTCTGTGATCATCACTGCTATCATAAAATAATGACTTTATCAGCTCGGGAATTACTGCTAAGTGACATGTCATATTAATAAGCTGCTATTTAATCGCTATTTCACACTGCTTCTGCTTTCGGACAACAGAAACACAAAAGATTGTGTCAACGAGAACAACTAAATTGTGTATTTGGCTGCATGACAACACAGTACAGGTGATCACAGAGAGCGAGAGGGAACAGAATAGGCTGACACTCAGCAGAGGAACCAGGCTGTGTCTCTCACATTCCCTGGCAGATGTTGCTGAATGAGACCTGGTTTTGTTGTTTAAACAGCATTTTAAAACTGAATTAAGCTTTGTGTAGATTAAGCTTCATGCAGATGTAACCTGTGATGTAGACGAGAACAGGTGGGGGTGAATCTCTCTCTGTGTGTCTTTCAATATGTGTGATCAGATCCAGCTAAATATAGACAGTTGTTGGTACATTCACTTTTGTTTTACACGTTGATGTGTTGTCATGGAAATTGCCTCTGCCTCCTGTGGTCGTGTGTGTGTGTGCGTTTGTTCATTAAGCTGATTATATTTAATTTTCTATGCAAATGTACACTGTGAGAGGAGGCTGAACACAGACACGTATGAGAATCACTGAAGGCAAAGGAGAAAAGAAATGAGGGGAGAGAAAACTGTGTCTCTTGATTTAGCACCACCACTCTCATCACTCTCATTATTCACATTGTTTTTGTCTTCTTTCTTATTTTTGTGTGTCGAAAAGGCACAGAGAGGATCCAGCCTACTGCCTGAAGCTTACAGCTAGAACATTTTACTATCCAACATGTTGCATGGATAGCGGCACAATGAGCTTTACACTTGATTTGATTAACTCAGACTGCTCCTCCATGACCAGTATGAACATGAGGAATGAGTAGTGATCGGTAACTCCTCCAGTGTACACTGGGCATGTGAGTTTGGCACTAAGATAGGCCTGAAAAAAGTCAGCATTCGTCCGATAATCAGTTGTTTTCTCTCCTCTAGCTCCTGCTTTTTCTGTTTATTTTTGCTGCTTTGCGTTTGTGTGTGTGTGTGTTTGGTAATATTCTGTTGTGTTTACTTTCTTTTTCTATTATGAATTCTCTCTCCCTCTCTGCTCTCTCTCTCTCCTTGTCATTTTTCCCTCCCTCTTAGGAGAAAAACTAGATAGAACACAGTCCATGACCAAAGATCCCTGCTGCTCATTTGTTTGTTTATATTCATTTATTGAGATATAAACTATCGGTGCAGTCCAATCATCTCTCTCCTGTTGCCATGTGGACGTATGTGAACACAGAGTCTGTGAGGGAGAGGGAAATGATCTTTGAAACTGAGTTCAAACTTTTTCTTTTCTGTTTTGTGCTCTTTTGAACTGGCTCTGATTACTCCTGCTTTTTTTCTGCTTCTTCCACATACACTGCACAATTATTTTTGAATGAATACACACATACGAAAACAAACCTGGAAACTTAAACCTTTTCCAAAAGCCTTAAGCCTTTAGTGGCTGCATCATTAATGGCATCCTGTTTGTCCAGCAGTCTGACATGTCTGCCTTGTTTCAGTAACATCTCCAGTTCCTGTCACAGTAGGTCATCTTTTCCTCAGTCTGACGTTTGGAAATATATCTATTAAAAAATTGAGGTTTTAATCACTGGATGTGGTCATAATGACAAATCCAACCTTTATGGAAGAGAATGACATACACAGCTGTCAGTTTGTTAGGAACACCTGGCTAAAACTAATGCAGTCTAATACAACAAACCTGCAATAAATCAGCACAATAAATGTAGTTGTGCTATTGGAGGACACTACAATATGTTGACAGGTGTTCCTATTATTCTGTCCACTGCATTCAAATCAGTGAGGGTAGGCTGAACAACAGACACACCTCTTTATATAATTCAACAGCAGTTGCCTGGCAATGTACTGAACTGCAGTCCAGAAATACACACAGAGAAAAATGTCTAATGTCTCTCCATATACTCAGAGGAAGCAGAACATGACATAAAATTGGAAATTAGTCACAGGAACATTTGGGGAGAAATACTTAAATACAACATACTGTAGTGTAGTGTAAATGCTGAATTTACCCACCTGTTGATTTATCGGTGAATGCTGAATTTTAACCAACCCCTAACCCGAACTCCACAAGAAGAATTACAGGCATTTTTCTCTATATATTTCCTGTATGAATTTCAAAGAGAGAGTGAAAAAACTATAAATCCATTCATCTACATAAAGTGTATGAGTGGGATGAATGCTTTGGTTACTTGTGACTGATTTAATTGACGCGTCTATACATCTGTCTTTGTTCTTTCTGTTTGTGCGTCTGAGCCAAACACATAAAATCTTACCCATCTAGAAATGTGTGTGTGTGTGTGTGTAAGTGGGTGTTAATTGATGCATTCTCTCCTTTTGTCTGTTTAATGGAAAAGCTCTTCTCATTAAACTGTCACTCACAAATGTGTGTTCATGTGTGTGTGGAACAAGAGAAAGAAAGAAAGATTGAAGCAGGTCATTATAATACAGTGTGAGAGGAGAAGAGAGAGGTTGTAAAGGGGGAGTGGAGAGAGAGAGAGAGAGAGAGAGAGCGCAGGAGAGGTGCAGAAGTACAGACCATTACAACAATTAGCGTGCCATTTGAAAAGCTTTCCTTCACAGCCGTTTGATATTGAAATGAAACAATGCGCCTCTGCAGGAGGCTGTTGGGGAAATTAGCCTAACAGTACATTAACTGACACACACACACACTTGCTCTTCATCACCTGTGAAGAGCTAGTTTCCCCCCTCGCTCCCAGTTCTGTCATTTCATTCAAATTAATTTAAAGTCAGTTCCATTCAAATCAGTTCAGTTCAATTGTATTGAAAGGGGCAGAGCCTGCTTTTGGGAGAGGCACTAGGCTATACACCCAGCCAGGTATACTATTATTGTGCAGTCATTTCTGAGGGGTTTGTGCTGGAAAAAGATGAGAAGTCAGTGGGTTGCAGGGTGAGGTTCTCAAATGGGGGAAGGGAGTTAAGTAGCAGGGAGCAAAGGGGGTGTTTGGCTGCTTCTCAGCGTGAGGAAGAGGCATTTCTTTGCCGCAGGTGGGAGCTCCATAGTGACAGTGGTCCCCCATCACAGATGCCTGCACGATCCAACCAAAGCTCAACACTCAGACCAGCTGATAACCACCACCACTGCTTTAAAACTTGTGTTCATTTTCAGAGGATGACGGGATAATATTAACACAGCAAAAAAGACAACACAGTGAAGCAGAGAGACTTCTACAAGGTGTGAAATATACGAGTCTCTATTGCTGACACACATTTCATCATGACTTGTCATTGGTGAGTCCCTGAGAGTCTCTGACTCAGTGTCTGTAACAATTGCAGCCTTTCTATTCATGTGAATGGTGAATAGAGGAATTCAAGTATCAACAGGTTTTATTCACAAGTGAAGGTAAAAGGGTTAATTTGCCTGTTAGATGCCACAGTGTGATTGCTGTATTGGACTGTGTTGGTGAAGTGAAAGCTTTGCCACAAATCCTCTCCTTCACTGTTTGAGTAAAATGCTCCCATGTGCACATTAATACCTATTTTATACACGGTTCTTGTGGTTGTGTTGGTTTTGTCTTCCTCCATCTGCCTCACTGTGTTGACTGCAACAATAATGCTCCACTTTCCCCACAGGGATAAATATAATTTTATCTTACTTTACAATCATGAGCTAAATCAAATGTGCCTCAGAATGGGATTGTAGACAGAAAGGTGATATTGCCCACAAGAAGAAGAGGAGTTCAAGAAACTGCATTTTAGAGACTTAGCAGAATAATCAACAGAGAGGCTATAAAACTTGGACTCGGTGGAGGGACATCATTTCCCAGTGAGCTAACTGGGGCCCATAGAACAGAAGCAGGTAGCGAGGAAGACGTCAGGATCTCCTGCTTCCCATACTGCCTTTGCAAACTTGACTTGGACAAATGGCAAGATGGAAGAATGGATGGATAAATGAATGTCTTTTCTCTTTATTTAAGTTCTGAGTTTTGGCTTCTTTGCTGTTACTGAGCCAGTGCTCACCCAAATGTAAGGGTAATAGGGGTCACAGAGATTGTTGGGACAGATAGATAGGCCCAGTGTTTTAGTGTTTTCTCACTGTAATAGCATGCCTGTGTGTGAATGTGTACTTAAGAGTCACAACTCATTAGTCTTGATGGAGTGGAGCAGCAGTAGGGGGTCACGCTGAGAGTCGGGCTATGTTTATTAGGAGTTAGGTATATCCATTGTTTTACCAGGATAAAAATATTTGTGTATGTTTGTGTGTCCTTGTTGTGTTAGTAAAACTCCTCCACAGAGTCTTGAAAGTTACAAAAAAGATCAGTTTTTTTCTTTGGGAAGTTTCTGAAAGTGTCATTTAGCTTTATTGGAAATTTCCTTTCTTTCCACCTTCACTGGCCTGAATTACAGTATTGACTGCCTGGCCACCTGATTCAGACACTAACTATATGGTCAGCTGATTGACTGGCTAACTGACCAGCTGAATGACTAAGTGACTGCTAAACGCTCCTTGCAGAAGCAGTTCTTCACTGACCATTTGTCTTTTGTCTGTTTTATTACAGCACCATAAAACTCTGGAGTGAGAGAAGAACCCTAAAAAGATGGAGCTGTAAATAGAGAAGCTGTGTGTGTGTGTGTGAGAGAGAGAGAGAGAGTGAGAGAGAGAGAGAGAGAGATGCTTCATTAATTCCTTTGTATTTCACCCTGTGCCTTGTTCCAGAGCTATAAAGAAGAGAGAGGCAGATGGAAAAAGAAGAAAACATAAAAAGACTGAGTTACAGTGGCCTTTTCCATTCTCATAGACTTCCTCCATCTTCGCCCTCCCATCTCCACTCCTTTCTTTGTCAATAAATCTGCAAAATCTGTCCTTATCTCAGGAAAAAATGCATTGCTTGTTAGATGCAGAAAAAGCTGAGGGTAAACAAAAAGGACTGTGAGTGGGAAAGAGAACCTCAGAGAATTAAAAATGAGGGCTAAGTAATTGGTTTGGCAGTGTATATCTGGTTAACTTCTCCACCTCAAATAACGAGAGGCACCATTGCATTTGTGCAATGAATGAGACACAGAGTGAATGAGACAGCACAGGACAGCAGGATAACCCATAATAGGAATTATAATGCAATATATGAAATACATTTATAAAGTCTTCAGTATGCCAAGTGACCAACATGGTCACATGCAGACCAGAATCAGTGGTTGAACACAAAGAGCAGACTTTCCCAATCAACAGCTCCCTCCTTTTCTATTTAACACACACACACACACACATGCACACACTGGCTACACAGGTTTCTAGTATTATTCTTTTAAAGCCTTTATGTCCTCTCTGTCTTGGCTTAGCTCTTCATACAAGACAAATTAGAGCGCGAGGAAGGATGAAAGATGTTTAATGCTCCGAGACTCCGTGTCTTCTTATCAGAGAGAGGGGCAGAGGGTGAAGGGGATGAGTGAAATAAGAGGGAGGAGGTAAAGCAGGGAAATAAATGGTGGAGAAGAGGCAGTAAGGGAGGGAAACCTAATGGAAAAAAATGTATTGTGTCAGTAGCTGAAGAGAGATGAGAATTGTAGAATATATATAGATATTTTTTTGCTAATTGTTGTTCCATTGATATCTGTTGTTTTAGGAGATGCAGCCATTGTGAGATCCTGCTTTTCCAGTTAAGTAGTATTGTTAGCAATACTGATTTATTGATTAGTAGAGTTGGAAATTTGCTGACCCTCGGCCTCCTTGATGTTTTGAAAGCTGTGATTGTGGTTGTGGTTAGTTTTATAATTGTTTTTGTGTGTTTAACTATTTTGCTGTGCGTTGGATTGATATCATTGTGAAAAGTAATTATTCCTGGTAATACCATTGTCTTTATTGTTGCAATGCTTCTCATAATGGCAGTGTTATCCATCTCTTTAAATCTTCTCATATTATAGCAGAGTGAAGTTCAGGGTTTTTTCAGTGGGTTTTTGCAGCCTTTGGCCTGTACTCATAAAACTTTTCATTGTTCGGTCACAGTGGCCACATGATCTTTGAGTGTTTGACCCAGATTTCTTGATGGATTAATGATCAGACATGACCACTCATGTCCCCTGTTAGCAATGTAAAGGTGACCTGACACCAGCGCATGTTACACTCCCATGGTCGGTGTGTGAGTGTGTGTGTGTGTGCATCTTTTTCCAATGCAGCCAGACAGTGCACGTGATTCCTTTAATTTGCTCAGTCAAGCCTGTATGATAGCATTATAAGACCATAAGAAAGTGTGTGTCAGCCTATATCTGTCTCTTCTTTCCGTGTCATCAAGCCATTCAGTGCCACATGACAATATTACACTCTGAAGCATTTGTGTGTGTGCATCACTGTGTGTATGTGTGTGTTTGGTGTCTGTTAACACACTTTAGTAGGTCTGGGAAATGAAACAGCTGTTAACCCCCCCATCTCTTCCACCCATCTCAGACGCTGTGTCTATCAGTCAACGCTCCTCAATCAATTAGCGTCTACTAATCTGTGTGTGTGTGTGTGTGTGTGTGTGTGTTGGGGAGGGGGTGGTGGTGGATGCGGTCAACCATCTCATTGAAGCGGCGGCTCCAAATCAAATTTGAGGGCCAGAGTAGTAACACCTCATTTCCCGTTCTCATCTTTCCCCTGCTCAGCGCACACGTGGACACAAAACCACAGCAGACATACTGGATGAAGACGTACAACTAGACATGTGCACACACACTTGTGCACTCACACAGACACGCACACATATACACACACACACACACACACTGAGTCCAGAATCTGGTTATTTCCTCATGGTAGATTATTATGGCAATCTGAAGACTCCAGGTGCTAAGTCTACCAGCTGCAGGAAATAGGATTTTACTGGAAGCAATTCCATACCTCCATCCATCTACTCATCCATCCATCTGTCCATCCATCCACACCCAAAAGTCCACTCTTTCCACCCATCCGCACTGGCCACTGATTTCATGTCTTTGCACATCAGTTTACCTTCAACACTCTTTAATTCACGACTTTATCTGCATTCATCAACCAACATCACGGTTTTTATCCTTCCATCATTCATCCATCCATCCAGTCCAACTGACATCTGTTCATCTTCTGAACCAGACAGAAAATAGGATTTTCTCCAGAAAGTAACTGTGTATTCTCCTTCTCCCACCTCCATCCATTCACATGTTCCTCTATCTTCTGCCAGATCATGAAAAATAGGATTTTCACTGGAAGTAACTCCAATTATATCACTCCTCCTGCTTCTGGTCCCTGTTCCCTCTTGCTCCCCTTTCCTATAAATAGGATATGAATCACAACCGCGAGGCATTTGTTCCCCAGTAACTCCTCTCTTAATTCACATCATCAGTAATCCTCAAGTTGTTTATTTTAAATTTTGCCTAGTAGGTGGAGTTATTTTCATGTCTGTAATTACAGCTTGCTTTTGCTTCCCACTTGCTTATGTTTATTCCAACCAAACTCATAAATTTCTTGTAATAGAGGGTGAATCACCATTGTATTATACCACAATGAAGTGCCAGCAACATGGAGTCCCATTCATGTAAATACTGACTGTTGAAGGCAAACATCCAACAACTATTAACCTCCCTCGCTTACTCCCGACGATCCTTTCCTCTTCTTTTTTCTTCCCCCGCTCTTTTTTAGGTCGTATTCAGACCAACATAACAGCATCAGTTATATTTGAGTCCACAACACCGCCAATGTACAAAGACGTATCTAGGTATTGAAACCTGCCTCCTGGTTTGTAATTCATCTACTTGTAAACATGCCCCTGTTATTTTGCTATCTTGTGACCAAGCATACTCAGAGTCCTCTCAGTTCTTCACCCTTGCACTGCCTGCCGGTTCTCTTAAAATTATGCGAGCTAAGCAACGGCCAGGCTATTTCTTCATCCCTGTTCTGCCACCCTTCCATCCCGCCTCCCTCCTTCCACCAAGTATCCCACCCCTCCAATCCCACAGTAAGCATGGATACAAAAGGTCAAAAATATTTCTTCCATTTCAGTCCCCCATAGGGAGATGGAAACACCCATGTTGGGGCATGAGCTAGAAAAGCTTGGAAATTGGGTTTGAACAGGCAGTACAATGAGAGTCCTCGGCATGTGTGGTGTGTGTGTGTGTGTGTTTCTGTCATGCCCATGGGTTGAGCTCACACACGTGATGTTTGTAACTGATAGTCCCCAGGTAACTAAACAAAATATGTTAAATTCCTCATTGATACCCTGTGTGTGTGTGTGCACTGAGTATTGTTTCTGACTACAAAAGCCAAGAAACAACTAGATTACTTGTGTGTTTTACAGTCACTATTAGCATACAGGAGGTATTGAGGAAAGGGATAAAAAATGTCTGTCTCTTTCCAGGTAAACATGGGAAGCAAAGGTAGAGGAAGGAAGGAGCTGGTGAGGAGAGGTGAGAGAAGTGTTCCTCCTGTGAGGAAGTAGGGTGAGTTAGAGAGGAAGATGCAGAGGCAAGTGGAAGACGAGTGGAGGAGGGAAACACTCAGAAAAGAGAGAGACCACAGTTGTTGCCAACATGACACACACACACACACAATTGATACAGTTCATGTAATCAGCTCCTCTGAGGGGTTAGAGGCCACTTTATCAGTGTTAGGTTCCCTGACCTGTCTCTTATCATGATCAGGGACCGCTCCGTCTCTGCATCTGTGTGTGTGTGTTGCGTTGTGTGTGTTCATGATTAAGCCATTACTGATAATCCTATCAGTTTAGCCATTCCACACAAACAAGGATCCCCCCGCCTCAAAAGAAAACCACTGCTACTATGCTTCTTCCATTGCCCATGATCCACATTACTCCCATCTCCTAAGGCTGTTGTTACTACATTGCCATTAGACAGAGGAGGGGATGTAGATTTTCTGTGTCCCGTCATTGAGCGAGCGTGTGTGTGTGTGTGTGTTGCATACTGGTGACCAGTGACCCATTCCTCTCTGTATTCCCAGGCAAGTTACAAAGGAGACTGCCCAAAAACATCTGTCTTTTTTGTTTTTCTTTTACACACCGCTTGCTGGCGACTGTACTGTCTGTGATTGGGAGGTAGTGATTGTGAAAAGTGTGTGTGTGTGTTACATTACACAGTTAGTCTAATTACTGGAAAGTTCCACTGGTGGTTCCTTAAATGGGAGAAGAATGGGGTGACCAGTGAAGTGGGATTCAAAGTTGGGATATAAATAAAGAGAAAACAATAGAGGGGATATACTGAAGTGAGCGATGGGTGTGGCTGAAGGTGAAAAAAAAAAAGGGTGCCTTGTCCTGTCAGGACAGCAGACTGATGGTAAAGTAAACATAGTGTACCTCAGCTGTCACACCAAAGCCATGTAACTGTAAATGTCAACCTTTAGAGGAACAAGGAGAGTACATCCCGTAATCAGACCGCTGCCCTGGTTCACACGCCTGTGTATTTCCAGAGTGCACAGTTTTTTTTTCCCATAAGATCATAAACCTTAAATAATTAAAGTTGTACCCATTTTTATGAAGCTTTGTGTTGTTTGTTGCACCCTCCATTCAGTTAAGATGGCTGCACACTGCAGACAAACCCAGAATCTCCCAGTGTGTAGCTGTCCAAAAACATGGAGTGGTGAAGTGAGAGAACCCACTATCTGTGCTTATAGCTTTTTGTACAGAAGGACAGGACCTCATCTCTCCACTGAAAGCATCTCTGCTTGCCGTGGCAAACACAGAGGCAATAGGTGTGGCCTAGTAGTTGCTTGAAAGTCTGAAAAGATTATCTTTTTTAAAGGTATAGATACTTTGGAACTTCAACGCGAAAAGACCCATCACGGAGGGTCATAGTTATTCTGAAATGAACTCTATATAAAACAGCACAAGCGAGTTTAATTCAGCTAAGTCAACAACAGCTCTGAGAGATTTTACATTCAACATCTAAGAAAATTAACTCTGACATAAGTGAACCCAATATTCTTGTGTCCATACTTGCAAGTCTACTTGAAAACAAATGGAATGACTTGATACCCACTCCACATGTACGCTTAACGCTTCAATTACGACACTGATGAGTGGTTACAAAGTCATTTGACATCTTCGCAGCCTGCGTCATTTCACCACTGAGGGATCAGTTACTAACTGCTGCTGCTGCCGCGCTACCAGCTGAGTCAAACATCCAGAGGACATCCTCACTACAACCACGGAGAGAAAAGACAGGGAAGAAAGGAGAAAAGGCAAGGAAGAATATAGTAAGAGAGAGCAGAAAATGGCCAATCAGACATAAAGGAGGAGAAAAGGGACAGAAAGGCATGCTGAGAGAGAAAAACGTGGACAGAGAGGAAAGATAAAGAGAAACTACATACCGTAGATCACAGAGACTGCTGCAGAACAATCTCTCTTTGTAACTCTGACAGCCCGCCAGATCCCTGGACACTGCTCTCATGTATGAGTCTGCGACAGTGAACGCCTGTGCTTGTTTGTGTCGTGTGTGTGGTTGTATATATTGTCTCTCTCTATCACCTCTGTGTCCTTAAGCACAGCTGAGTGGACTCCCGCAGTCGCTATGAGGGTTGTACTGTGATTATCACTACTAGTCGCACCCACACAGAAACACACACACATACACACACGGACAAAGCACTATAGAGCAAAGTTGACGACACAGGAGGACAATGCATTATTAAAGCTTCTGTGATGTGTACATGTAATATCCAGGTAAATGTAGCACAGATATTTCCTGAACATGAACACGCAGGACACACACTCTGTCAACGCCATGTGTGTATGTGCCTTTACACGCTCATCTAGCTGGGGCAGGTCTGTGCGAGTGTGCATCTCTGCATGTGTAAATCTTCACAGATCTGAGTCTCTATATCTGCACCACCCTACATGTGTGTGTGTGTGTCTCAGCCTACTCCGCGTCAGTGCAGTCCATGTTAAGTGTTGACACACTAATTTACTGTGGCTTCCCGTAAGACCTGCTCAGTAGTATGGCTTATTGATGAGACCACAGGGAGCGTGAGTGTGTGTGTATGTGCATCACATGTTGTGTGCGTCTGCATTACTGAGTGTTTTCAAAGTTGGTACCAAGATTGAGATTAAATATCTGTCGCGCAACAGATAAATATGGTCAGTCCACGGTGATGTTTAGGCCACAATATTACCTTCAGAGCGTATCAGGTCTGTTTGTGAGACACTTTGATAGCTTGTGGGGTTGTGGGTGCGCTAAGAGGTTTTTTTTTTTTTATTTTGTGTATGTAATATATGCTGGCTTATGTAGAATGTGTTTTACCAATGAATTGCGACTGTTGAACAGGAGGTTTCATTTTGGTCAGTGGTGAACAACTGGATAAAATACAGCCACTGCAGTGTCCCTGGAGTCGGAAGGTGCCAACAGGTTGATGCCACACACTCTCACACAGAGATTTAAAAAAAAAAAAAACACACACCAAAGACAGATTCCAACTATGCACTCAGACAAACATCTTTTAACTCTCTGAAATGCAGACACACACACAAACATTCATTCGGAGGCACACACTCACATATGCACAGAAGTGAGGGGAGAGGTTGATGGACACAGAGTCATTGGTTCCTCTGAGATCACCATTCTCCGCGCCATTAACCTCAAAGATGGATGGGCCAAGGAAGCAGGGTGCAGAGTGGTAATCAGAAAGATCGAGGAGAAATCTCAGTGGGCCGTAAATATTTTGGGCTGATTACTTTTGATGTGCGGCGTTAACACACAGAGACTCATGGCAGCCTTGAACTATCAAAACTTCGTGCACATGGACACACACACACACTCTGTTAACATCAACATAAAGTGTAAAGTAGGGAGGCAAACAGGGAAAGAAATCAAACATTTACAGGTGGCAGGAAAAAAGAGATGCACCACTGAAAAACAGAATTCAAATCTAGAGGAAGGATACAAAACAGATTAATTCATAAAAATCAAATCAGGCAAAACGAGAAAGAGTGGTAGGAGGGATGCAGTGTGTTGCAGGTGGATAGGGCCAGTGCTGTCGACAGGCCAGCAGACAAGTTCTTCCTGGACGAGAGCGAGGATCACCTTATCTCTACTGCTCTACAGCTCTGTTGCAACACACACACACACACACACACACACACAATTCAAGCAACGTTTTCATATAATTGCATTGGTATTATTACTTTCATTCAGTGACTGAGCCAGTGGTGCTGTTGAACAAAATCAACTCGGAACTGCTGGCATAGAAGGGTCGCAATGATACAAAAACTATACAGAAGTTAGCAACATCGAGCAAAGTCTTAGTACAACAGTACACAGGTACAACATCATCAGTGAGTCCAGATAAACAAAAAAGATATAGAAGCCTGAATATTTTCATTAAACAAAATGATGTATTTATTGTTTGATGTCTGGCTTACCTAGTGTATGTGAAAGATGTGTCAGTAGATCACAGGACTGAACGATGATGCATATTAATATGTAATGTTGCCTTCCGTGTTACCAAGGTAAATACAGTGCTGCAGCAAAGACAGAGTGGTCTAGTTAAAGCAATGCAACAACCAAATATGGAAACTTTTATGCTACAACCCAAGCATATTAAACCTTTGTGGCACATTTCCGTTAATGGCTCAACAGGTGCCTGGTGACCAACAGTTGACTGCAGAATGCCAGCAGCCACCAAAAAGAGATGTACTCATCCATTGCCCACAATGACTTTCAGATGTCATGTACTTCTGGGAACCGGAACCACCATTTTGGCAAGAAGGAAAGGTGTCATGGATTGGTTATTCAGTTTTCACAACATACGGCTGTGGGTTATACAGAAGAATGAAGGGAAAGTTCAGGCATTGGGTCCATAGGGAAACAGAATCAGAATGATCAGATATCATGACCTCCCAAATTCCTCCTGCCAGCTTATACTATACTTTTCAAACCCAAACAGGTTGATACCACCACCACCACCTGCACCTGGATTAATGATGCAACAGCAGCAGCAGCACCTGTTAATTAGATCCCTCAGCTAGTGCACCACCTCATTGTTCTAAATGAGAAATTTTCTCAAAAGTGTGGCCTGATAGCCTGATAAAGTGAATTATTACATGTGATTGCTCTGTGCTCTCATCACTTGACCACCCAGTGTGCGGGTCAGTTCTGCGGCATGAGGGGCGAGGGAGAGAGCACAGGTTACAGATACCACACTGAGGGACCTAGGAATGACTAGGTGATGTTTCTCTCTCCTCACACACACACAATACGCCCGTCGCGGAAAAGAATCAATACCTCAGACCGGTGAGATGTTAGGTACGCACCGAGTGACAGTTTGATGGCGGCAGGTGTGCTCGCGGTGTGCCCATGTTTTCGTTGCTGATCCGCTGAGATCATTCACCTGTTCGCTGGTGGCGTAGCTGTTACAGAAAAGGTAGAACCGATCGAGAAATTATTAGAAAGTGACCAATCTATCTTATTTCCCGCTGCGATCAGGACTGTGATTGGTGAAATATGTCATCAGTATATCACTGTGCTTTCATTGTTTTTCAGAAATTTCAGCGCCGAGAAGTTCAAGAGGTTATATGTATATTTATCCCGAGAAAAAATAAAGTTCTTGCGTGGATTTTCTTCTCTGCTTTCAGTAAAAGAAAGGAGTCGGAAAGGGTTTTCCCACGAGACAATCAGCTGTGTCATTATGTAATTATGTATGTGCATCTGTGTGAATGTGCAGGGTGGGTCCTGGGAAGGCAAGGAGAGCCAAAATCTGCTAGGTTTTTTCAGACCACAAAGCTTTGGTGTCGCTATAGCCCCAAAACACACCTCCCACTGACAGCCTCCTATGTTATACTACTGGGAGAGAGTTAGACACGCAAGAAAGAGAGAGAGAGAGAGAGAGTGAGTGTGTGTGAGTGTGCAGCAGAGCGAGGAGGCATAGAACCAGTCACCATCATATAGATATTTGAAATGATTCCCGATTATTTACCATCTATTCCCATTCTGTATGTGTACGTCCATGCTCAGAACATGTGTGCATGCACATTTCAGTATTGTATTTCATTCTATCTCCACCCCTTTGTTTTGATTTGTCTGCTACTGACCAGCGTGCCTTTTGGTAAACAGGTTTTGCCCCAGCCTTGTAACAAATGTGAAGTCCAGTCATTATTACTAATGGACGACTGCTTTTTGCATTATTAGCGGGGAATCTGTCCTATCACACAACAAACTATTAATCTCTTCATGGTAACCCTGTTGATTATTAGTGTCACAGCATTGTATCATTGTTAATTCATTACCACCATCAGGTTCTCTCGTTTGGATTTTCTAAACATGCACACGTCAGTGCTTCAAGCTTGTTACATGCAAAACCGCTCCAAGGTCCTTTAAAGCCCCAGCACCACAAAGCCTATAGTTGTGTTGTGGGTTTGTTTTCCTCTTTCTGCTTCTCTTTTCTTTCCACCTCCTCTATTCTCTAAAAGGCGAATAAAGAGAGAGAGAGATACAGCAATGTGAAAGGGAGAGAGCATCTAGGACAGAGAGGAGAGAGATTGAGGGAAATGAGAGAAAGAAGGGAGAATTTTGGTTTGGCAGCAGAGGGAAAGAGTGGGAGATATGTGTGTGATAGGTAAGAGAGGGGTGAGGCAAAAAGAGAGGGAGGGAGGGATGAAACTGCTCTTTAATCAGTGTGGGGCTATGGAGGCGGGCCGAGAAAGCCCATCAACTGACACACGCGCGCGCGCACGGCGTACGCACACAGAGTCAGGGGACTGAGGAGCAGCCGCACGCTGCCACAAACCCATGGAGATCGGAGGGGAAGGAGCGCACGCCGGATGCGGCTGGGAGAAGGAGAGAGAGAGAAGGAGAGAGACAGAAACTGAATGTTGAGGAGGCAGAGAGAGAGAGAGAGAGAGAGAGGGAGGGAGAGGGACACAGGTGCGCGTGTTTCAGTTGAAGAAACGCTCAGTTTGCAGGAGAGGCGTGTTCGTTCTCTCCCGACGAAGCCAGATGGCACGCACGCCGGAGCTGCTCTCTTCCTGGAGATCTTGTGGCCATCTTTTGCGTAATCCACCGTTACTGGACAGTATAATACAGCGAAAGTCGATGGGAAAGACACCTTGCACTGCGTTCTTTTCCAGTAAATGCGTCACTGTAGAGAAAGAGGAGAGGAGAGAGAGACAGGCAGAAGACTTTGGAATATTTCACCGAGCCGAAGGAGAAAGACGCGTTACTTTTTTCCAGGTTTTGTCAAAACTCACGCCGTCGGCTGATGTTTCGATGGCCCTTCCTGGTTTTCACCAAAGATTTCTACCTTGCTCAGAAATTTCAGATTTTGTCTGTGCCAACTGCGTTGACCGGGTTCATTCCCACGCGCGTTGACCATTTGGCGTTGCAGACTTCAGTGCACCGACATGGATTGGCATGAAGGTATTTATGGACAAACTGCGCTGATTTCAGATCAGTTTAAAGCACTAGCAGACCCGTTTTCCACGATAGTTGATTTGAGTGTCCCACTGACACAGCCTGTGAACATTGTGTTTAAACAGCGTGATACATTCCTGGAGAGCCCCGTGAACACAACCCGGCATTTGCAGAGGAGTTTGGGCACCAGCTGCGCCTGAGAGAGACAGAAAACCGGGAGAGGGGACTTGACCGCAGTTTGTCTCATACAGAATAAAAACCAGAGGAGAGAAGAGGATGCTGCCACACTCAAGGGGAAAAGATGGATTGCACTACGTACTCTGTGGATGTTTACTGGCTTTTCTTTGCCTCCAGCAGTCAAAGCAGAAGAAGGAGGTGGTTTGACACTTTTCTTTTGAGACTGTCCGCTTAGATTCATGAAGGGTAGGTGCTAAATGGAAATGAAACCGCTTTTTTCAGAGGGAGAAAATTCTGCACCACTGGCTAAGTACAGTGTCTCTGATAAACATCAGAAGTGATTGTCAAACCAAATGCGTAATGGTTGATGAAAAACATTTTTAGGGGACAGTCATGACGAGTTTTGTTTTATGCGGGGACTTCCTGAGCCTTCCTTCCTTCCAAGTAATGCGTTGATAAATGCAGTCGTGCCTGATATTTCTAGCGTTTTAGGACAATCAGGAGGGGAGAGATCCTGCTGCTGATTGACTGGCGTTAACACCAGAAATCCAAAACAATACGTCACATTATAATGACCGAACAAAATCATATTTTTTCCCTAAAGCCTTTCACTCATTTTCCTGACAGACATTTGTGTTCGCTGATGCCTGGTGTTTCTATCCGCGGACTTTCAATGCTTCAATTTTACAGATAAGCATCATCAGCAGCAAACCACGTCCTCTCCCCGCTGCTGTTTACCCTGTCCTGTAACAACAGTGGGTTGCTCAGCAACGTATTGATTTTTGTCGTCTTGAAAACATCCGTACCACATGCCGTGGATTTTAATCTGCAGGTTAATCAACGACTCTTCTGGGAGATGATGGTGATGAAAAATCTCGTAGTCTTCTATCGACAGTCTGTGTTGCGATCTGTGTAAGGTAGTAACTCGGTAGAGTTTACAGACCTTATCGTGCGCCTGTTTTGTAATTTCACATAATGTGTCACTAAGGTGTAGTCTCGCGACATTCACCGACAGTTTTTATCGAGGAGGCTGGCAGTTACATGCGTTTACCCTGCCGTGTCTGAACGCACCGCCGGGGTGGCAGTGTCTCTGACCGTTGGCCGTTCCGTCTACCGGAGGGCAGCACCGGCGCTGCAGACGCGCCCAGGAGGTCCGACTCTGCCCGTCTCCAGCGACTCAGGCTGCGGAGGTTCGCTGCTCCCCGAGTCCGCGAGAGCGACCTCGGTATCAGATGCACTAACACTATCAGTAGTATACATATACATATACACACGCACCGGTTCTGATAGAAGGTGAAACGGTCCGCTCACTGCAATCACTCCAGTCGCCTTTAATGCAGGACTTTTGTACGTTTTTAGCACAGGGTGGGAAAGTGAAACTCCGCTTATTTCCTTGTCCTTCTGCTGCACAGGATTAAACAACATTTTCCGTGGTGATTGTTATGTTATGTACCATGGAATCCTTGAAGTGTCTCAGCTAACGCGAGCTGAGAACCGAGTTCATTTCGACCTCCCCTGTCATGGATTAGAGACTGATGCTCTATTTTCTCACCACTGTTTTAATGTCTATCAAAGAGAGATTAGAGCCTGACAAATCATTTCTCACCTCCTCCCTCCCTTGAGACACAGTTGTGTGTGCATGAAGGGAAAAGAGGGGATTGAGAGAGGCTATTGTGGAGCAGTTGGTTGCACTTGTGTCATTAATTTAGGGCTTATTCAGAAGGCCAGTTTGGGCTTTTTGCAGATCTCATGACTTGATTGAGTGGTCCGTCTGCCAAATGTTGTTTTGAGGGCCACAGAGAGCACACTGAGCCATTCTTTACATTGTACTACCTGAATGTGAGGCCATATATAAACATGGGACAGATGGCTGGACGTGTGGTATTTGTGTCAACTGAAATTGGAAAGTCGTCCAGAGCAAACAGAAATTAATGTTTTGATTTTCACAAAAGACCGATAACTGCTGACACTTGATGTAAACCCGTGCATTGTCCTGTCCTGTCCAGACAAACGACAGCCTATTAATATGTGTGATCCATGTTTATAAATACAACAAAGCAGGAAGTACTGAATGAGGTTCTACTGCACAGACAAAATTCATGGAAACTGTAAGCATTCAGGGCGGATGGACATGTATATTTTGGTTTTCTATTCTGTCATTAATCATCATTGTGTTTTTTTAACCACACCACTCCTTCGCTTAACCTTAACAAAGAAGTAGCTCCTCAACAATGAGATCATCAGTTTCATGAAGAATAATTCAGTGAATTAATCTCTAAATTGATCAAGTGTGAAACCATTTTACTGACAACAGACGAACCTTCATTTTACTGCATCAGCTTTCTCCGCATCTGTTACAATCAGAGCCACTGAAACCGGGCACACACGCATGCTCAGCAGTAGGTTACACAGGACCGAAGCCTCAGCAGTAAACTTTTACAGATGCCTCTGCTCTGTTGTCTCCGGAGAGATGAGTATGAAAGCAGTGAGATCTGTAGAAGTGTATATAGCGAGAGAGAGGAGGGAGGATGGGAGTACAGGGGAGGAAGCGCAATGAGACAGAAGCAGGCAGAGGTTAAAGAAGAAGTGAACGAAACGGAAGAATGATTTTTAGCCCGCTGTTTGATCCCGTTTTCTTCATTCCGTTTGATCAGCCAGCCTGGAAGGGGAGATAAACGGACATAATTTCTGGGCTACCTCAAGACCAGCCAGCTGTCTGCCTCTATAGAGTTCCACTGAAATATGCTGGTTGATGGAACAGGCTCACTGTGATGCACACTGTGAGAAGTGTACAGTAGATGAATTGCCCACAGGTACGAGCTAAGGACTAGTTTATGGGACTGTTTTTGATGGCTCAAACCAATCCAATGTGATTTTAAAAGTTCTAAACAGAGGGGTGGGAAGTCAAGAGATTTTGGGGTGAAAGTCACTCACTTACAGTATAGGTTCATTAATTCAGCAAATGATTGCATTTACTTCCAGGTGCGCCAGTGCGATCAGTTAAGTCAACAACGGCAGAATTTAAAACATTCACCACTGGGCCTTCGAGCCTTTACCCCACATCTAACATAACCAGGTGCTGGCGTTGCCCTGTGGGGTCGGGCTTGTAATAATTAAATGTTACTTGACTGTATCCTGATGCCATCAATAAACAAACCACCACATATCATTTGTCTGTTACCTAAAAAGGGGTTATATCCTGTTTTAGTTCACTATAATGAACTGACTCGCTGCCACCAGCACAGTCATTCTGTGTAATTACTTTTACATTAGAAAAAAATCACTTATTAGCCTGAAATATTAAGCAGATATTATATCTACAAACTGACGGTTCATTTCACTGTAATTTTGTGTTTCCGGATAATTACTTGTTATGGAGATTGGTTTCATAAATAAAAATACATCAGCCAGACATAGCAAGTCAAATAACAGTTACAAAGAGCAAGTTAATGAATGTTCAACATTAGTAGCAAAATATATTACATTTATCATAACAAGAAGGTATAATTAGTGACTGAAATCAGCTATCCGATGCTTGTCTGTGCATTTCAGTCATTTCTTATCATTTTCCATGATTGCTTTATTCCCATTTTTAGTAATTTTTACACAGCACTGTCAGATGTGTTGAATGTTTTACTGCTACTCATGGAAGGAAATTATTATGTAAAGTCTGTTCATGATGCTTTAACAACATAATCCAAAGCGCCCAGAAACAACAGCCGAAGCAAATAAAAAGAGAAAGGAGGGTAAGAGAGATGGAGAGAGGGTTTGGGAGGTAAAAGAGAAAGAGAGGGAAGGATGTTAAGAGGCTTACAGTGAAACAAGAGGAAAGCAGCAGCAGAGTGTGAGGCAGTGGCTGAGTGGAGCCACCTGCAGTAAACCAACCTGACGTATTCCTCTTTATCGAGCACGGAAGCGTTTCTGGAGATGAAGTATATTATTAATATATATTGTCATTATAATATAGACAAAAAATTAGTTTTATATTTCATGATGAGGCTTTTGAAACCATAAATGAAATCTAAAACAGTTTAAAAGCCACGCCTCACATTGTGATGGTTTATTCAAACCGCCTGACGGATGACTGAGTGTTAATTCTGACAGGTGACACTTTGCTGGAGACTTTCTTCTTCAAAAACTTACTTTCATTTTTAATTAGCTGCAGGTAGTAAGTTTCACCAGGTTGTGATTAAGGGTTATCTTTTTTCATCTAGTGACTCAGATGGCTGTTGTGTTTTTTCCTTTCTTTTCACTTGCACACAAGTAATAAATAATAACATGTGGCTAAATTCTGGTGCCTCATTGTCAAAAGAGAAAATTAAATCAAATGAGAGCAAACTAGAGTAATGACGGCCTAACAACAGTGGGCTGGTCCATTGACATCAACCTACCTAGTTTGCAGTAACGAGCGAATAAACATGTAGCCAATTAAACCTCTGCACAGTCACAGTCTCTCTTTCTCTCTCTTCTGTAAAAAGGAAAGGACAATTAGTGGTCCAGCAGGATGTTCTAATTGTTACTATGTCATTGCAAACTGTTAGTATTCTAGTGTCTTCATTGGGTCATTGTAATGACTGGAGTAATTATGCCACGTGTGTGTGTGTGTGTGTGCTTGTATTTGTATCTTTGTGAAGAAAATGTCCCTCAGAGAAAAGGGAGATCATGAAATCCTTCAATGAGGCGCGATTTTCCTGTCCTCACTTCTTTAAAAACCTGTGTGTGTGTGTGTGTGTGTTAGCTTGTGTAGCTTCTGTGCACTCAGTAGTCCTCTCCAGACAGTGTCATGAGGCCACGGTGTCATTTTCCTTTCTCTCCCTTCACGCTGAATCATCCTGTTGTTTTCCCTTTCGGTGGCACTTCACCTTCCTTAATAACGGACTCGCCTCTTTCTCCACACCCCACCGTGTCGATTAAGAAACCCTCACCTTCTTCTGCCCCCACTCTCAACTGTGGGAAATCTCACTGTTTCACCTTATTCACGGCTGTTTGCTTTCTGGCCCTCCTGCCTCTGTCAGTCTACACGCAGTTTTTCTCTGCCTGAAGAAACAAAGCTCAACAGTGGAAATCCATTCACATGGCTCGTCACAGTGACTCCATTCATACACAACCTTAAAAGGCTGATGTGCATTAAATACTGTGGGCTGCTTTTACTACTTTTTTACCCAAAGGAATATATCAGATTTAGTTCATTGATTAAGACAAACTCCAGATGATGAGTTTTTTCTGTTGTACCTCTATATTTATATAGAGGATCAATTTAAGATACATGCTCTTTCTCCTGTTCACTGAAAAATAACAGGAACAGGCAAAAGTTGTAAACCACATACCAAAACCTCCTGGTGGTGTCATCTGATTTGTCCTTGGGTTTATTACAGCACTTGACCCGATGTTCTGTACGTTAAAGGTAAACTAATAGAATGCATAAACACAATGTCAGCTGGTTAATGGATCAGACAGTAACATGGGAACACCACCTGCAGGGCATCAAAAGTCGAGCAGTAAAGCAGCGGCCTTCTTGAGGCTCCTGCGATTATAGTTACAGCGCACAGACGCAGCAGAGGAGGAAGTCAGAGAGTTGCTATCGCCAACAAAGTCTATGTAGAGGCAAGCCATTCTAGCGGGCACGGACAACCAGGTATGTTGTGTAATTTAGAGGACTTGGATGTTGTTGCAAACACCAGATGACTGCAATAATTTGTCCTAAAACCTCAGTCTCAGCTTTCATTTTATTTTCTACTTTCATTTACACCCAATGTGCATCGGCCTGCCTCAGTTGACTTTTCAGTTTCTTTCATATACTCTCTCTGTCAGTGATCTTAAATCTTCTATCTTCCCAACCACTGTCCTATTATCTCTCTTCTCCCAAATCTCATAGATCAGGTAGAGTTCGCTCGAGTTGAGAGGCTTGTTCTCATGTCGTCTCCTTCTGTATCACACCTGGGATCCTCTCTTTGTGAGTCCTGTCTCCTCTCTCAATTTTCCTGTCATTCCTTTTGTTTCTCAGCTCCTTTGTAGTCCTCCACCATCCCACTATCCCTTTCTTTCTTTTACTTTTTACACACATGCACAAACAACACACACACACTCTGTTCTCTCTAGAAGCCTTCTGTTTGTGTCTTAATGTGTGGGCACCTGAGAGAAGCACAACCCCACCTGTTTGTGTGTGTGTGTTTGTTGTATTTTGTCCAGTGAGCTTTTCAGAGCTGCTAATTTTCTTCAGATGACAGAGACAGATGTTTTGGCATTATTCTTCTTCTTTCGTCTCTGCCTCTGCCTCCTTCTCCCTTTCTTTGCTTTCCTCTATCTATCTTGAGGTTTTGTGGTTTCGATGACTAAAAGCTCCTTGGTTTTGATCCAAAGAAGACATTTCACTGTTATTTTCAGTGTTTCATATTCAGAGTCACACAAAAGCTTTTACTCCAAATGTATCTGTATATCTACAGTTTGTGTAACAGTTCCTGAAGTATTCTTGTGAGTGCTTCAAGACACTGGAGCTGAGCATCCCACTGAAAACGTATTGTAAACAGTAAAAAATGCCAGAAATCAATGGTAAATAGTATTTTCCCTCAGGCTTTGATGCAGATTTCATTGTCTATTGATTTGTTGAACGGTACTGTTTCCAACAAAAGCCAAAATAATGAGAGTGTGAGACTGTTTTTTGAGCATTGGGGCCAGTTCTGGTGGATAATAAGTTACCTGCCAAATAATGGCCTCCTCCCAACAAGCTCTCCGTTAGCTGGGTGAGACGCACTTTTCACTTTCATACAAACACTAAACCACTAATGTGTTTTCATTATGGGCTCTCACTAATTGAATGCCCATGGATTATGGTCCAACACATTAGCAAAGCTCCATGGAGCAGCAAATCATTGAAATTGAGAAAAGTGTCTCTTTAGGTCAAATCAGACTGCCTACCCAGAAGGAAAATGAATCTGTAAGAGAACTTTGTAGTTAAGGTCAGAGAATCGTACTGAAGCAATAAACAAGGATCTAGTCTAGTTTTGCAAAGCAGCTCCATGTGGAAGGTAGCTTTCAGTATGTTTGTGGAATTGTTTAGTATGCTGCCAGCACTATACTTCTGTACAGGTTTTATTTGACACTTTTGGCCTTTACCAGCATCTGTGTGTTTGTGTTGAGGTATGCAAAGATGTAAAAGTCATTAGAATAGGTAAGCATTGTGATGCAATACTAAACGTGGCAGAGAGCCATAAATAATGTAGCAGACCTGTCCATATCCTGGTTGACTGCTTAGCACCATTTACCGCCGCTTATCCTGTGTGTATATGTGTGTGGAGTGTGTGTGTGGTCTAAATTCATTGATGTCTAAGTCGAGGGGATAAGTGACGCCTCAGTGGTTTGTGCTTGTGTATTTGTTGTGAATTTGTGGTCTGGGGCGAACTTCCTGAAGATCACACATGTCGATGTTGAGAGAAATCTGTCTTGTGTGCAGTCTGGTCGGTGAGGAGGGAAGTACTAAGGCTTTCTGTGAGTGACAGACAAACACAGAGAAAACAGTGATGTTTTGATGTGGTACTTTCATTTCCAATCAGTTGAATATATATAAAAGTACTCACCCACCACCTCACCACAGAGTGATTTGGGCAGAGTCAGTGGTGGACTGTAACCATGGGACATTTGCTGTATTCGCTAATGATTGTACTTTTCTCATCTTCACTCATCGCTCTTTCAGACGGATTTCACCAAAACATAGTGAGTTTATAAAATACAGCAACATTATACAGATTTGGTAACTGCTCCAGTAGGTGGCTATTAGCTTCAATAAAATGTTGAAATTATTATGTAAACATTAATGCATCTGTTAAAACCAATGATATCTATTAATAGAACCCTATGTTGTTGTGTAATGACCTTTATTTCACAACAGGTATTTTTACATTATAGTATTTCTGCTTTTTACTGGGTGTGGACTGTTACCTTCCCAGCGTTTGACAGGATCATTATCATGCTACAAAACTAAAAAAAAAGATTCTAGTTAACCACAACTTTTCAAAGCCAGCCATCATTTTTACTGTTGTTGCTGAACATTTGTGCTCATAGGAGGATTTGCTTGAGACCTGGGTTCAGTACGTTGCAAAAGAAGCCCTAGTGGGGTAAATGACCTTAAAGAGGCTGGAATGCAACTGAAATGCTTTTTTTCTCTCTCCCTCTTCCTCTTCTCATCCCCTGCAATCATCTTTTTATGCCTTTTTATACCCTCCTTTCACTTACTCTGTTTGATAATTCTGACATGGATTCAGGTTTCAACTCATCTCTGTTCTGACACAACCCCACACACACACACACACACAGACACACAGACACACACAGACACTGCACTTTTTGTTCCCAGCATGCAGGTCAGGATGTTGGAGTGAATACAATCAGCATCGGTATAGATTCACCCCTGAGGGTTGGTATTTATAAGGTTTCTGGTTTTAGACGTTAGCTGTCCCTCCTCCTGTATATCACTATCACGTTATACTGATGATGAGTTTGTGTCCAATATTTAGAGATCTGCAGCGTGAGTGCACCCTGCCAGGTCACCTTTCTGTCCTGATTGGCGCGTAAACTGTGTGTGTGTGTGTGCATGTCCACAGATTAGCAGGGATCCTCAAAGCGTGGAGGTGACAATATCATGCACACATGGTGGTCTGCCTCTATCACACCAGCCTTATTCATCAGACACTGGAGGTTGCCATTTATCGCTGCAAGCCAGAAGAGGAGGAGGTGGAGGAGAAGACGCAGTCTGAAAACATAAGAAAAATGGAAGAAAAGAAGAGAGCACTACTCACAGAGACTAATATTTAATCGACAGAAAATCTGAGAATGGAGTAGATAAACGTACAAAGATCTCTCACAACTCAACAAAAGCAAACGTTAGCTCTTGGCGAGTCTCTCTGCAAGTTTCATGCAGGGACTGAATCTAATGAAAACATGTTTTACCTTGCATTTAAAACTCACCGTCCATGCACATGAGTGCTAAGAAACAAGTTATTAATCAGTTGGATTTATCGAACTGATTTTTTTTTTTCTCCTCTCTTGCTCTGCCGCCTCTGTATATCCCAGATTTTTCGCAGGAAGTTAGCTACACAAAGCAAAGTGTTTGGCTGATGCTGCTGTGAGATTCAGAGTGGTTAAACACTAATCCAGGTGGGAAAAGATGAAATGCGTCTGGTCAAGTTACATAGGTTTTGTAACCTCTACTCCTGTATTAATAAAGGTCACTAAGGAGATTGGAAACTGATAGAGTGAGATAGACAGACTAGTTTGGCTCGCAGCATGAGGGGAGAGACAGACAGAGATAGAGAGATAGGAGAGATACAGGGGATGATCGCTAATTGTTTGCAGACAGTGTGAGGCACCAGGCTTAGTCAAAGTACAATCACATTGTGTGCTGAGTGCCAGATCTGACCTCCACTTTCGCCTTCTCTTGCTGGTTCTTGAGTGTATCCATCAGTGCGCGTAAAGGCACAGCCATTACCAAAAAGAGGTGAGATTTTCAACATGCATGTTTGTTTGACCTTCTGTTTGAATGTGTTTTTGAAGATGGTGCTCGATAAAGCGCCGGCATATGCGGTGTGTGTGTGTGGTTAATGTTTGTGTAACTCCTTCAGAGTAGGTTTGACGAGCTACTATTAATAGTATTAAATGCTGTTGTATTCTGCTGAGTAGTTTGACTTATTATGTCACCCCAATTTACACAGCGTGCAATAAATAATAAATGTGCTCTTTTCTGTCAGGTAGGTTTCATGGAGCCCCTGACTGAACTGGTAACAGACCGCAGGGGTTACTGTGAGTTCGCTTTTCTTGTTCTCTAAACAGGAAATTGTTTTAGGGGCTGCTCTACCAGCCAAATATTTCCCATGTATAACTATGAGAGATGCTGTTTTCATTAGACCATTATGTCCACCATTGGCATCATTTTGCCTGTAACATTGTTTGCTGTGCAGAAATACTGAAGTAGGTAGGATGAAGTAGTTTCATGAAACAAGTCTACCTAACAAAACCTTTAAGATATGTACTTTTCAAATCAACACTTACTGTATTGATCTATATTAGATTGGTGGAGGTATTTTGGGGACGCAATACAAACTAAAAGCAGGTCTTGAGTCTCTGGCAGATTGAGGTTCAGATTGTGCCTTTATACAGCGTTTGCAATAAAGATTGCTCATCACAAAATCCACTACCATGGTTTGCTAAGTTTTTTCGGCTCTTAAACAATGAAGGAGTACAGCTCATGAGTCTGCGTAGTCAATCAAACAGGCCAGTCAGAGTGGCGCACAATAGATGGCATAGATGTAATACAGTAGAGTTGTGTGTGTTATGCCGATGGGTGTCACAGATATATATGAGTCACCCATCTATGTCAGGCTGCATTTGCAGCAGTGAATGAGCTGCATTGTTTATGACATGACACAGACGTATGACTGCTGACAAGTGGATCCGCTCGGTGACAGTAACTGTGGCATCTGGACGGCTGTGTGTGTGTGTGTGTGGTGTGTGTGTGTGTGTGTGTGTGTGTGTGTTAGAATGGGGTCTTTGTACATCATGATTCTACATTGACCTTTGACTCCACATACACAGAGGCAGACACACACACACACACTTTGTTTCTCATATCCTGTCTCTGCAAACACAACTTCTAGCTGCACTTTATCTGTTTTGCCCTCTTCCCCAGAGTCAAATCATACATAATGAACAAATATGTATCAAATAAATTTGAATGCTCATACAGTGAACTCATCCTACTGGTCAGTCTTGATAAGCAAACAACATTGACCCTGGTGGTCCCCTAGACTTACATCTCCTGCTGAGGGAAGTTATTATAGTTCTATATTGTTATTGGAGGCTTATCTCCACATATCTAATTCTATTATGCAGCAAAGTTTTTTCTTGAACGGTCATTTCTTTCCCTTGTCTTTCCTCCTACAGTTCCTTTAACCTCTGATTTCCCCATCTTCCCCTGTCTAAGCTGTTTTTTTATCACAGCTAGAAACACTTATCAATGACCTTAGTCAGAAGATGTCCATACATTACACACAGAGATGTAGTGGACCAAAGCCAAGGAAAACAAACATGTGTCTACATCCACTTGACTTTTATAAACCTGATGTATATACAGGATGATTTACCTCCTGGCCACTGCCTTCCCACATCTCTCTCTCTCTCTGTCTCCCTCATTCAGCATCTGAGTCATGCGGTGGCTACTTAGATGCCAGCGATGCCGGATACATCACCACACCTGGCTACCCGCTTGAGTACCCGCCTCACCAGAACTGCCGCTGGGTCATCACAGCCCCTGAGCCTTCGCAACGCACGTCTCCTCAACTTCTGCACTTTGAGATCGAGAACTGATCAGGTGAGGACAGGACATGTGGATATATGAATGGATATAATTAAGATGTGGGAATGTACGCAAACAGAGAGGCCGAGAGAAGGCGGTGGAAGATTTAAAGTTGCTTGAGAGGAAGAGATTGCAACTGCAAAGAGGGAGACTTCTTTCTCTCTCGGCATCTGTTTCCTGCTCAATATGTCTCTGTGTGAGAGTTGTTGGGTGTACTGGAACTTCAGCCTACTCTTGTTTCTCTGGCTTTAGCTATCCCATAATCACACTGGGACCTCCCTTGGTCCCTTTTGGTTCTAATTATCAAAGCCCACCACAACACACCACTGTTCCAGGATACTGTACACTGAAAGAATTCAATACAGATTAGAGGATCGGTGTCCAGCATTGCTTGTCTGTTTGGCTTTTGTTGTGTACGGTGACGGGAAGAAAGGCAGTCGGGACAGCATGAAGTAAAAACACAGCAAGCAGAGATGAAGGCAGATAGAAAATGTGAGGCGCTGGGGAAATGATGGAAAACGCTGGTAGAGGCTGGTGAAGGACGCAAACAGATTAAAGGTTACACTGGGAATGATAATGAGTTAAAACAACATAAATCTTATTAGTAGAAATCAATTTCGTAGCACTATTGAAAACAAGATTACATGATGCTTAAAAACAGGTAATATGAAGGAATATCAAACATAACAAGATGGATAGGGAAAAACAGGATTAGAAGAAGCACTGAGCAAGAAAAAATCAAAAACACGAATCAAATCATATTCAGGTAATTTAAGTTAAGCGGTTCATCTCAGGACCCTTATGGCCCAGCATGCAGTGGTTTCTGCCCAAAGCCTAAATACCATAAAGACAAGGAAAAAAACCTCCCTATAAACACACAGGCCCAGAGGCTTTGGGTGCAACATTTTACCTTACGAGTAGTGCAGAGGAAAATATTTCATTTTAAAGCATGAAAGATGCTGAGATGGGAGCTATGATATCTTAACAAAAGTCAATATGACACAAATACGTAAACCTAAAGATGCAGAGTTTTCTTCTAAACAACAATCCCGAAGTCTTCTGTCATGTGCCTGTAAACGACATCACTGCCTTCTTTACCTGTTGTGTGAATCCACCCACACATAAGGGCAGAGGCCCTTCCTCTCAGAAAACCAATGGGCACTGTGAGGTATGGGGCTACAGATACAAACCTAATGGCAGCAAGCAGACAAACAGAGGTACACACACACGCACACACACACTTTTCCCCTCCCTTACAGGTTCTGTTCTGTGCTTCCGTCCACTTATTAAACATTTCAGCCATATCAATTATAGATAGGCACTTCACTCAGATGTACCAAAATCATTCAGACATTTCTTTGTTGGAATTGAAGCATCAATATTTCACCGGCTGGCTGTTTGTTGAAAGGTTGGAAAGGACTCTGTGCTTTGCTCTGTTTTCCTTTACGGTGCACGTGTTGCGGAAACAAAAACATATTTCTATCTGTCTGCCTGTCCCCATCATTTGTTCTTATCCCACGTTTGATGCGCTATGCCTTCTCCGTCACTTTCTCCATTTGTCTTGAATATTTTACATCCATTTCAAGTCCAGTAGCTCCCAGGGGCAGAGAACGTCGAACCTCTAGAAACAACAGCCTGTTTACATGAATACACATACAGTATGTGGTTTGTGGTTGTTCCATACTGTAAGATTTATGGTCCGTGGTTCGAACAATCTCCAGTAATGACAAGTTACATTTTTCAAAAGTGATTTTTCCAAGCTGTGCTCAGAGTGAGAGATTGCAGTGTTGGTGGTAACATCATCTCCAACCCACAGGCTAGCATGCGCCCTGCGCAGGAGCCATTAGTTCACAGGCGCCAACACCCAGAGTGTGTGTGTGTGTGCGTGGAGTGTGTGTGTGTGCAGGGTAGGCTGAATTAGGGTTCAGAGGCAAGAGGCTGTGAGACTTGCTGAGGGTGTGTGTGTGTGTCTGTGGGGCAGACATGGGCTCAGTGATTGCCAGCAACAACCTGACATGCACACACACACACGCACACATTGGCTGTTACCACCGCCTCGCTCTCCATCTCTACATCAACAGTGTCTTTCTGATACACCAAAATCTGCTTGTTAGTCTCCAGTTTGAAAGAGGAGAATACAATAAGACACACACACACACACAATACGTAGGAGGAGCTGCTATGCTTCTGGACAAAGATCGCACTGTGAAGAGGTAATATGGTCTTCTGTCTGTTTTATCACACAAAAACTCATGATATGAAGTCGCATCTGTCTCATAAAACACGATCAGCACACAACACTCGCACAAACAGCACTTTTATGAATCACAATGCCCTGGCTGGGACAAGGCATGTTTATTAGGCTTCATGTTGGAGCAGTCTAATCTATTATGGCCCTGATTGTAATTTTAAGATGGTAATTCAGATCTATAATGCATCACATTTGTCAAGCACTCCTCCTGGCTCAAGTGGCAAATCATGTATGGTGGTCAAGAGAGATGTTTCATTAAGATTCGTTGGTAGCTGTAGTGGTCAGCAGTGGTTTCAGAGAGACGAACAGCGAGATCGGAACCAAAAAAGCTCGTGCCCCAGCTAAATGAAGCTACATCATTACCACCATGACTCTCATTTCCGATCACATGCAGGTAACACAGTTCCACATCAGTCCATCACTGGTGGAGTAGGTTTCAGTCACCACCAGCAGCAGCAGCAGCAGCAGCTCTGGCTTGAGAGTATTTAATGATGTTTGGTGTCGCTAGTCAACACCTAAGTTCTAAACTACAATTTAGACCTGGTTTCGTTAGTAACGCTTGGAAGATGAGCTCAGTTTGGTAGCTTAGTGGACTGCTGAAATTTAAGAGCCAAAGTTTGAGAGTGTTTTGCACAGAACTAGGGCTGTAAATTTGTTCCCCGTTGTCCCAGGTGAAACGCCTCTGGCTGCAGAGACGGATTTATATCTCGGGGATCTTTTTTAGACTGATTTGAAAATTCCAAACCCATCCTTTAAAAAGAACTGTTGCTCTTTCACTTAGAGTTAGATGAGAGTGGACTGGTACTGCTGACAGGAGACGGTTTGTAGTACTGGGAGCAGGCCACCTCACAGCCATGACGCAGCCTTGCTACATAACTTCAACATGAACTCTTTGTAGTGTTGATGCAGTTTTGCAGTGTTTCCAGTGTTTATGCGATGCTGTTTTTCAAATAATCAGTGAGTATGGCTGTACAGATACTTAAAATGCTAAACTGTTGCAGCCATTTATTTGTATAGTATATTATACAAATATAAGAAGGCATTGTAGTGTATTAGAGTATGGAAGTGACTGATGCACATTCTAGACAGGAAGTGTTATTAAATTCTCCGCAAGGCAGCCGCCTAGTTAAGGTCAAAGATCTGTTAACAGTTTTTAAAGCAGATGTTGTTTTGAGGCAGTGGTTATTGCTTCACATTTTCCTCTTAGCTCACTGCCCTGCTCTGTCTCTCTGAAAGCAAAATCTCTATTTGGAGGTTCCGAAGAATAGAAATGAAAAGCGCATACGAACACGCAAAACACACACAATACTACTACTACTACTACTATTATCATTATCGGTTGCTTTGGGAAAAGTGCAGCCAGGGTCCGCTGAGGGCAGGCTCAAAACCATCTCACCCCACGCCATCTCACCCTCTCCTCTCTCCCCCCCCGCCATCTCACCTCTCGCCATCTCACCCCACTCCATCTCACCTCTCGCCATCTACTACTGCTGTCCAATGGGTCCCATCTATCCTCTTTCATCTGCTCTTGTGCCTTCCTCCGTCCCGCCTCTGTTCCTCCTCCTCCCTGCTCACTTCTTCTTCATCACCTCTCTCCTCTGACCTCTTATTCAGTCTCCTGTCTCATTTCTCCTCTTCTTCCTTCCCTTGCCTCCTCCCCCTCTCACCCTTCCTGTAGAAAAGTGCCAGTCTTTTGTACAAATCATTATTCAGCATTGCATAGAAATCAGAGGCAGCTAGCCAATGCCACGCCTCCTTTTCTCCCTCCTCTCTCTTATTTTCTCACCTCCTCCTTCCCTCTTCCCTTAAATGCATCTATTCCTCTCTTTACCCATTTATAGACTTTTTCTAGCCTCTATCCATCTCTCTTCATCCTCCTTTTTATCTCCCAGTTCGTGCTCCATCCATCACTTAAATCCCTTTTTCTATATGTCTATCACTTCTTTTCATCCTCTCTTCACTCTCCACCCACCTCCACCTCTTCACCCTCAGCACATTAAACAGATGCTGTCTGCAATGGCGAATATGAAACTCACATGCAGACAAGCACACACTCAACAACCCAGCACGAGGGTCGAAACATAAGCTTACAGTAGAAGTGCACACAGAGGCCAGTACTTTTAAATAAAATAATCATGTGGGCACACAAGCAGCAGGCACATAGGCAGCAGTGGTTTACACAATAAGTGTGGAGTAAAGCAGTGAGTTAAGAAGTGATTTATATGACAGAGAGGTTAAACAACCATAATGGCTCACTAATGACAGACCTTGTCTTTTACTCTGCCTCAATCAATCATTTAACTTTGTGTTGGTCTGTTTTCTTCTCTGCTCTTCCCCTCTTTCTTTTCAGTGTTTTAAGACAATGATGAGCACACACACCGTTCCTCCTGGAAACTAGATACAGTGGAAGATAAGGTATGATTGTCAACACACCCATGACTAGCAGGTAAAGTCCTAGGGATATGACCAAAGAGGCAATCGGGTAGGAGAGTGATGTGATGTGACACTGGGCCTCAGGGGCAGGAGGAAAGTAGAGATGGAGAGACTATATGATGAGAGAGGAAATGGAGTGACAGCGATGTTCACTTACCAGCCAGGGCACTTAGCAGCGCCTGCATGTTTGAACATCACAGCATTCTACCAGCAGGAGAGTCATGTGTCCAGACAAGCATCCCCTAGTGCGATATAGAGCTACAGAGAGAGAGGGTGAGGTTATTTTACTGCTTCTGATGAATCAAAATTTCACCAGGGAAAGTCTCACAGTGATTGCTCCAGATGCCCACAAAGTAATGTTCATGCCTCACTTCACAGCTGGGATGACGAGTGCATTAACACTTTTTATTTTTACTGTTAGTAAAGGAAATACATGATCAGTTGGTGTTAGTCACTTGTGTGTCAGCACCACACAGATTTGTTACAGTAGTTAGATTCATCAAAACAAAGTGGTTCAAAAACGCATTTTAAAGCTTATGCTCACCAAACTTTGTAGTTTAAAGTGGTATTTTCTGTCTGTGGGACTGCATAACAGCTCCCACTTGACCAAAAAAAAAAGAAAAGAAAAGCTGAAACAATTCTTACTTTATTCAGTCTGTAGATTGTTCTACTAAAGTTAGAAAAGGCCTGGAGTGTATTAACAGTAGACACTTCAAACTCCATTGAGGGTTAGATAAAGTTACCCACAGCTGATTAACAGA
>BRZM01000036.1:2338645-2391845 GCA_033238685.1 Lates japonicus
GGGGATGTATTGTTAACCGTGAGCCAGAGCTAGTTATCGAACAGAGAGAGCGCAGTTTGACCGGTAGTGGTTATCACTTCTCAGAATAATCAGCTCACAGACGCAGCAGGTAGTTTAGAAGACGTCAGATCTCGCTTCACGCCGTTTTCAGCTGACTTGACAATGATGGAATGGATGGACAGAATGTCTTTCTTCATTTGCTCGAAAGCCTTGGTGCTTTCAGCCGTTACTGGAGCCAGCGTCACCCTCAAAATGCAGCGGGTGGCTGAAGTCGCCAGATTGCCGCATCAGGCTCAGCAGCCTTAGTCATCAGCACGCCGTGAACGTATTGAGTCAATCATTGTTCGATGGAGTGCAGTTCACGGAAAATACGTCAGAAAGTTGCATATCCATACTGGTGATAAAACATTGCGTATGTTCAGCAACTCGTGTCAGAAATTCATCAGAGTTCGAAAGTCACAAAGATCAGTTTTTTCAGTTTCGAGCGTCACTGTTTATTGAAATTTCTTTCCATCTTTCTTGTCGGCTCGAATTACAGCATGATCGCCCGCGATTTTCGCATTGATCAATCATATGAAACAACGTCGATTGAACTGGTTAACGACTGAAATATCGCGACAGCAACGCCTGCAGAAAGAAACACCGATCACTAAAACCAGCCTGAGCCATACACCGTGAGGCTGAACCCGACGGAGCTGTGAGAGCTGTGTGAGAGCAGAGAGAGAAAGATGCTCATTACCCCTTGTATTTCACCTCGTGCCTAACCAGAGTTACAAGAAGAGAAGAGGCAGATGAAAAGAAGAAAAGAGAAAGATCGAGTTGGCGCGGTTTTCCACCAGAGCTCCACGCTTCTCCATTCCGCCCTTTCAGCCAGTAAATCGGCCCGTCTCTGTTCGCTTGTTAGATGCAGAAAGCCGAGGGTAAACAGCGACCGCAGGGAAAGAGAACTCAGAGCAATGAGGACAGCACTGGTTTGGCAGCGTATACTGGTTGGTCTCTCCACCAAATACCCAGGCACCACGCATTTCCGGTGCAACGAATGAGCATCATTGCGACGCAGCACAGATCAGCAGACAACCATACCAGACCATAATGCAATGAGGCGAAACACATTTATAAAGTCGTTAAGATCACCGTCACATGCAAGTCAGAACAGCGGTCACAAAGAGCAGTCTTCAATCAATAGCCCTCCCTTCATTTCAATACCGACACAATACGCACACGACCGAGTGCCCCCAGCATTCTGTGCCCTGTTCCTCCTCTGTCTGGTTTAGCTCGATACGTTGATAATACGCCGAGAAGACGAAAAGACGCCATCGTTCGAATGTCTTCATCAGAGAAAGGCAGGCGGCGACGAGCGAACAAGAGAGCGAGCAAGCAGGAAATAAACGCGGAGAACAGGCAGCAGCGAGGAAATAACGAATGTATTGCGTCGTAGCCGAAGAGCCGAGAATCGCAGAACAGCACATAGATATTCTCGCCAACTGCCGTCCCGATCGACGTCCGCCGTTTTGACGCAGTCATCGCATATCCCGCTCGGGCAAACAAACACAATGGTCGACCATCGATTGCAGAGCCGAAATACGCAACCGCCCCGGATGTTTGAAAGCCGCATCGCGGCCGCGGTCAGTCTTGATAATCGCCCTTGCGCGTTCAATCATTGCGAAAAGCATTATCTCGGCATCATCGTCTTTATCGTCGCAATGTCACACGGCAGCGTCACTTAAATCTCCGAGTATTAGCAGCAAGAGCGATCAAAGCCAGCAGCAGGCCTTGGCCCGTAATCACAATCCTTCATTGTGTTCAACAGCGAACATGAGGCCTGAGGCTGATCTGCATTTTCGATGATTGGTCGATCGACATGATCATCACGTCCCCGCCAGCAATGCAGCACCGACACCAGCCGCGCCACACCTCACGGTGCAGCGTGCGCATCCAGCCAGCGACGGCTCCCTAATTCCGCCTCAGCCTGCCCGCATGACAGCACATAAGACCACAGCAAGTGTCCGCCCACATCTGAAACCCTGCCGTCATTCAGCGCCCACGACGTCATTGATTCTCGAGTTAGCTTGCGTGAGCCCACCGTGGGCGTGTGTTTGGCGTCTGTCAACACCCCAGTAGTTCGCCATCTGTTCAGACGCGTGCCCATCGCCCATCCGCCCACCATGCCCGCTCAACCGTGCGTGCGTGCGTCGGGAGGGTGAGTGTTCAACCATCAGCGGTTCAACAATTATACGAGAAAATTATCACTACCAGCGACGCGAATCGACAAACCAGCAGACACACCAGACATGTGCACACACTTTGCGCACGAACACCATTACACATTGTCGTCATCATTGTCATTGTCTCGAACGTTACCGCTGCAGACATGGCACCGACTTCCAGGTGCCCACCAGCCGCAGGAAATAGATTTTACCGAAAGCACCATACTCCATCCATCTACCATCCACCATCTGTCCACCATTCAATTAAAACACTCTCCACCACCGCAGTCTGGGTCACCGACCACAGCTCAGCCTGCTCTTCAACACCACTCCACCATTTACCGCAGCCTCATCGCTCAACACCCAGCCTTGATCCTTCATCCATCCATCCATCCATCCACATCCACATCTGTGTCTGTCTTTCTCTCTGAACCGCAGCAACAGAGCCTTTCTCTGCCAACCGTGGTCCTTCCTTCACCTCCATCCACTATGCCCTTCATCTCAGACGAAACAGATTTTCACTGGAAGCAACCCAATTGTTATCGTTCTCCCGTTGTCCTCACCCTTCTGCTTCTTCTCCATAAATATTACGTAATCAGCAATCACGCATTTTCACTTCAGTGGCCCTCCACCATCAGCAGTAACCGTTTCCGTTTTGCCTCAGTGAGCGTTTCAGCGCCCGCATCAGCCAGCTGCTTCACTTCGCTTACAGCTTATCACCAAATCATAACGAGCGTTGCAGGCGAACACCATTGTATTGTTGGTCACGGGTCGAAGATGAAGGTCATGGAATCATCTACGTGTCACGACCGTTAGCGCAAACATCCACCGCCGACTTATTTTCCTCTTTTTCGCCGTCGCATCAGATCAACATAACAGTTATTCAGAGCCGTTATTTGAGTTCACAACGCCCACGCATAAAGATCGATTCTTTCGGTGGCCTATCGAAACAGTTTCCGGCTTGTACCACTACCAAAGCCACATGCCCTCGCCACTGTCATTCCACCGCCACTGGGAGTCCTCTCAGTTCTTCACCTCTTTACTGCCCTTCAACTGCGTTGAAGCCACGGCCAGTTGCTTTTCATCTGCACATCTCTCTTCCATCGTTATTACCCTTCAATTCATAGCATGGAAACAAATATTTTCATTAGCCCGGCAGGAGATGGAATGTCGAGCTTTAGAGTTGAAATTAGTTGAACAGTGCAGCAGCACACGAGAATCTCGCAGGTGTGTGTGTACCTCAAACATACCATAAGTTGAGTCAATAATCGATAGTCTCAGGTTCAAAACAAACATGTTAAATTCCTTTGCTGACAGCCTGCATGTGTGCAATGAGTATTGCTCTCACCCCACAAGCTAACCAGAGCTTCAGCAGGCCTACAGCCACTATTAGCACAGAGGGCTATTGAGAAAGGACAAAATGTCTGCCCTTCCAGGTAACATAAAAGGAAGGACAGGGAGGAAGGAAGGAGGCTGGTGGAGGAGAGGTGAGAGAAGGCTCTTCCCGTGAGAGCAGGCGAGTTAGAGATGCAAGGAAGACGGAGTGATGAGAACACCGTTACAGAACACAGCCGCCGCCGTAACACGACACACACCACGACAGTTCATGTAACGCTTCGAGTTAGAGGCCACCGGACCGCCCTGTCACGATCAGACTCTCCACTGGGTTGCGTGTTACGATTACGATAATCCCAGCCAGTTTGCGTTTGTCTATCAACAGGATTGCCGCAAAGAAACCACCGCCACATCGCCCAGTGACCACGCGTCTTCATCTCCCCGCGCCGTTACCGCTGGTCGGCCAGAACAGAGACGGTATTTCAAACTCACTGCTGCGTGCGTGCCGCATACCGGTGATCAGACCTTCCGTATCTCAACAGCCGAGGACTTCGTCCAAAAATTGCGTCTGTCTCTTCGCCTTTCAACATACACAGCGATCGTACCGTCCGCATCGGGGAGCGCAAGATCGCAGTGCGTGCGCGCAACATCAGCACAGTTAGCCCACCGTCGAAATTACCGGTACTAAACGGAAGAATGGGGCGCATTCGGCGGCGACCGGCTGGGATAACAAAAGAAAAACAACAGAGGGATGAATGGGGCGAGTTTGACGGGCGTGAAGGAAGGGCGAAAAAGCAAACCCAAACAGAGCAGCGACGTTAAACACAGCACTGAAGCCACCATGTATCAGTTCTTGGGAGAACAGGAGACTCGTAATGGATCGCCGTCTTCCGGGTCTCACGCCTGCGTATTTCCAGAGCACAAGGTTTTTCCCCAGTAAGATCACAAAACCTCAGTCAACAGTGCCGTGCCCACTGCTTTGTGTTTGTTTGTTGCACCCTCACTAAGATGGTCACATCGCAGCATCAGTTCGCATCTCAGTATCAAACAGTTCAAAAACAGGGCGTAGCGGAGAACCATTCATCTCGCCATAGCTTTGCACACCCCATCTCCACCCAGCATCTTCAGCCAAACACAGAGCACAATGGCTCAGCAGTTGCGCCGAAAGTCCGAAAATTATCCTTTGGGCATAGACGAACTCGAAGACCGACGGCAATATCTCTGAAATGAACTCATAAAAACATATCGTTTGTGTTTAATTGAAGAAACCGGCCTGAGATTTCATCTGAATCCGTCGATTATTACGAACCCGGTCATTTGCAGTCCATATCTCGCGTTCAGCGACGAACGTCAATTTGACACCACCACGTACGCCAACGTTACCGATGAGTGAAGTCATAAAAACACCTGAGCCTTCAGTCATGTCATTTCGTCATCGAGGAGCCCACAGTTACATCCGTGCCGCGCATGCCGCCAGCCGAGTCGACCAGAGACATCTCAATCAGAACACGAGAGGCGATGTGAAGAGGTCGAGAGCGCAGAAAAACGAGCCAATCGACAGCGAGTAAAAGAAAGCGCATGCCGAGAAACGTGACAGACATGAAAAGATAAAGAGGAAACCAATGGGAACTGAAGAGCATTAAGAGCAACAAATTCCTTCAACCCTGACAGCCCGCTGTGTATCCCCGGACCGCCCGCTGCATGAGTCCGAGTGAACGCCTGCGCCAGCCAGGTCGGGTGGTTGCGCAGGCCTGTCCTCTGTCAAGCCTGTGTCCCGCCAATAGCCGAGTGACTTCCCTCGTCGCCATTGCCGTACCGTGACCGCAACGCACCGCGAAACACACAACACGACGTGCCACCATAGTCGACGCGACGTCATGAGACACGCACACAGCCTCGGCAGATGCGTAATATCCAGGAAATGCAGCACAGATTTCGAACATGAACACGCAGACACACCAGCCCGACTACGTGTATGCGCCATCGCCATTCACGCAGTGTGTCTGTGCGAGTGCATCTTCGTACGTGCGCTGAGTTCATATACCCGCACTGGTTACGTGTGTGTGCAACCGCCCACCACGCTGCGCAGCCCATGTTGCGTCATATCGCGGGTTTCCTCGTAAGACCCGCTCGGGTCATGGTTTACTGAGAGCATCATTAGCGCGAGCGTGCACGCATCACACGTCGTGCGCGGCCAGCATTACCGAGCAAAGCCAGTGCCGGTGCGTCCCGCGACGAATACTGTCGCCGCCAACAGACAACATGGTCAGTCCATTGGCGACGTTTGCACATTGGGCACTCGCATACTGCAATTGTGCCCAGAGACACCCTGATACCAGGGTCAGAAGAGGCTTCCTTTTGATTGGTGTATGTACAGGAGGTGCCACTATGCAGAATGTGCTTCACCAACGACTCCATGATCGCCGTGGTGTTCGTCAGTGGTGAACCGATAAACACGCAACCCTGAGTCGAGCAGCCACTGTTGACGTCATATTTAAAACACTGAAAACAGCTGAAAGATTCCGCGCATCAGGACAAACATCTTTAACCCCGAAATGCAGCACTGTCAAACACCACCGAGGCTCAGCCAGCATCAGCAGCGAGAGCCGACGACAGCCCGCCGGGTCCCCGATCACCACGCCTGGCGCCATCAACCGAAGATGGACGGGCCGCCAGCAGCAAGAGCGGTCAGAAACGAGAACCAGTGGGTCGCGGTCACTTTGATAACGTCACAGATCACGGCAGCCCGAACCAACAAACCAGGCACACGGATCATCAACACCTGCCAACAGGTGCCAGCAGTGAACAGTGAAACAGTGCAACCAAATTTCAGGCGCAGCAGCAGAGAGCACCGACCGAAAAACAGCAGCAACCATGAGAGTCGCCGATGAAACACCACAAACAAACAGGCAAACCCAGGTTATGGTAAGAGGATTTGTGCAGCTGGTGAGGCAGACGGTTGCCATCGACACAGACACCGACCAGAGTTTATGATCACCCACCTCCACCGAGCCTGGTTGGCCTGCTGCAACGTCAATACCGCGATGACACACCAGCACACGCCACACCGCATCAGAGCCATCATCTCAGATCGAGTCAGCAGGCGACAAACGACCCAACCAGCCAGACCTCAGCGGCCCGCTGCACGGCGCCCAAACCGGCGGTGTCAGCACTGACAAAAGCCCCCAGCAACAGCACTGCCATCAGTCCAAGATGCAAACGCAGAGCCCTGACTGACTAGCCCAAAACGATGGCTCATTGCCTGACGTCCGGGCCACCATGCGTGAAGATGCCAGTGACCAGCCAGCAACATCAGCAGATCGTTCACCACGCAACAGCCGTCACCGCTGCAACACAGTGCCGCAGCCAGCCAGAGCAACTGCCACGCAACACCAAACATGGAAATTAACCCGCTATCAACTCAGAGAACAGATTTCGCGAAAGTCACATGCTTCATCAGGTTTGGTGATCAGTCGAGCCAGCATTGCAGAATGCAGCTGCGAGTCAACAGCCAGTGCATGCAGAGCAGCATTTGTTCACTGCTCCACAAATCGAGGCCCTGGTGATGAAACAATGTGACCCCTGGGAACCAGTCCGATCGCTTCGGCAAGATGAAAGGCAAACATGATTGACACCAGTTTCAACACCGCCGTCACAGCCAGCGGTCGCGCGAAGGAAACCAGTGTCCGCGGTGCGCTGGCGACCACGACGCGTCACCGCCGACTTCGTCCGGCCTCCCGCCAGCTCTGCATACTCAAAGACACAGTCAGCATACCACCAGCAGAAACAGTTTGCGTCGGTTCATTGTCTCAATCAAAGTTCACCTGGGATCAACGACGTTAGCAGCAGCACTTCCGCCGGTTCAGATCCGCTGTTTTCTCACACGTTCACCGTCCTTTCCATTGCTTCAACGAGAAATTGTGCGTGGCTCGGACAGTCAGAGGAATGTTGTCGATATGTGACGCCTGTGCTCATCACCGACGACCTGCGCGGCACCAGCTCGCGAGTGACGGGAGCGAAATACAGGAAACGACCGGAGGGGGTCTGTGAACGTTTCCTCCTCAATACGAATACATCATTGTGCCCGCCATGGTGCCAACCATCACCAGACCTCCAGAGCGCCAGGAACATCTGCGACGTTTGATGGCGCGCGGTGCCCGCGCAGTTCACGTTCTCGCTGAGATCATCGATCTCACCCGCCTGCTGCCGGGCCGTTACAGCAGTTGCAGAACTTGGTCGAGAAATTAGAGGCGACCACCTCCACATGCTTCCCGCCCATGATCAGACGACTGGCGAAACATCAGCATAGCCCACTGCGCCCGCTGCCTCGAGTTCACGCCCAGCAGTCCGCTGGCGCAGTTTGTCCCTGGCGAAACAAGCCCTGTGCGATCTGCCAAAGAACAGAGGCCTGAAAGGTTCACCGAACTCCAGCCGCAACATTGCATGCATGCGCATCCGCGTGAATGTGTGCAGGCGGGGTCCTGAGCGCGCTGGTTTTTTTTCAGACCACAAAGCTTTGGTGTCGCTACAGGCCCTAAAACACACCTCCCACTGACAGCCTCCCTATGTTATACTACTGGGAGAGAGCGAGCACGCAAGAAAGAGAGAGAGAGAGAGAGAGAGTGAGTGTGTGTGAGTGTGCAGCAGGAAGGAAAGGGAGTGCACAGAAATCCAGTCACCATCAATATATATATATATTTGAAATGATTCCCTGATTATTTACCATTCATTCCCATTCCTGTATGTGTACGTCCATGCCTGTGAACATGTGTGTGCATGCACATTTCAGTATTGTATTTCTGTCTATCCTCCACCCCTTGTTTTGATTGTCTGCCACTGACCCATGTGCCTTTGGTAAACAGGTTTTTGCCCCAGCCTGCAAATAAATGTGTGTGAAGTCCAGTCATTATTACCACGACGACTGCTTTGCATGACATGTAAATCTGTCCCTATCACACAACAAACTATTAATCTTCATGGCAACTCGTTGATTATTAGTGTCACAGCATTGTATCATTGTTAATTCATTACTAATTATCAGGTTCCTCTCTGTTTGGATTTTTCTAAACATGCACACGGTCAGTGTTTCAGCTGTTATACTGTAAACCGGCTCCAAGGTCCTTTTAAAGCTCCCAGCACTGCTACAAAGCTCATAAAGCTGTGCTGTGGGCCTATTCTCTCCCTCTTTTTTCTGCCTCTCTTCTTTCCACCTCCCTCTATTCTCTAAAAAGTAAGGAAGAAGAGAGAGAGAGAGAGATGGGAAGGAAATAAATGTGAAAGGGAGAGAGCATCTAGACAGAGAGAGGAGAGAGATTGGAGGGAAATGAGAGAAAAGAAGGGAGAATTTTGGTTTAAAAAAAGAAAGAGAGGGAAAGAGTGGGAGAGATGTGTGGATAGGTAAGAGAGGGTGAGGCAAAAAGAGAGAGGGAGGGAGGGAGATGAAACTGCTCTTTAATCAGTGAGGGGGGCTATATGGAGGCGGGCCGAGGTGCCTACTGTAATCCGATACACGCGCGCGCGCACGGCGTGCACGCACACAGAGTCAGGGGACTGAGTGAGCAGTCCTGCACGCTGCCACAAACCCGGCGGAGATCGGAGGGGAAGGAGCGCACTGCCGGAGCTGCTGGGAGAAGGAGAGAGAGAGAAGGAGAGAGAGACAGAAACTGAACGTTGAGGACACAGAGAGAGAGAGAGAGAGAGAGAGAGAGAGGGAGGGAGAGAGTGGACACAGAAAAGCGTGTTTCAGCGAAGAAACGCTCAGTTTGCAGGAGGAGAGCGGAGAGGCTGCGCGTTCGTTCTCTCCCGATCAGTTTTACGCACGCACGCCGGAGCTGCCTCTTCCTGGAGATCTTGTGTCATCTTTTGCGCAAGAACGGACCGTTACCGGGACAGTATAATAAGAAAGGAAAGTCGATGGGAAAATATTTTTGTTCTTTAATCACAGGTGTTCTTTCCCAGTAAATGCGTCACTTTCAGAGAGAGAAAGAGAGAGAGAGAGAGAGACAGGGCAGAAGACTTTGGAATATTTCACCGAGCCGAAGGAGAAAGACGCGTTACTTTTTTCCAGGTTTTGTCAAACTTCACGCTCGTCGGCTGATGTTTCTGATGGTCCTTCCTGGTTTCTACCAGTGATTTCTACTCTTGTTTGAAATTTGTGATTTTGTCTGCCAACTGCGTTGACCGGGTCTATATTCCCACGCGCGTTTTGACTGACGGCGCTGCAGACTGTGCGCACCGACATGGATTTCGCGGCTTTAAAGGTGTATTTGTTGGACAAACTGCGCTGATTTCAGATCAGTTTGTGCTAATTGTGCAGACCGTTTTCCACGATAGAAGACGGAGTGTCCCGCACTGACACAGCCCGTGCGAACATTGTAGTTTAAACAGCGTGATATTCCTGGAGAGCCCCGTGAACACAACCCGGCATTTGTAGAGGAGTTTGGGCACCAGCGCTGCGCCTTTTGAGAGAGACAGAAAAACCGGGGGAGAGGGGACTTTGGACTGCAGCTTCGTCTCAGATAAACAGAATAAAACCACAGAGGAGGAGAAGAGGTGATTTTTCTCCACACTCAAGGGGAAAAGATGGATTTACTCACATGGCTCTGTGGATGTTTACTGGCTTTTCTTTTGCCTCCAGCAGTCAAAGCAGAAGAAGGAGGTAGGTTTGACACTTTTTCTTTGAGACTTTCCCCGTCCGCTTAGATTCAAGTGAAGGGTAGGTGCTAAATGGAAATGAAACCGCTTTTTTTCAGAGGGAGAAAATTCCCACACCCGCATCACAAGTACAGTGTCTCTGATAAACATCAGAAGTGATTGTCAAACCAAAATGCGTAATGAACATTAAAAACATTTTTAGGGGGACAGTCATGACGAGTTTTGTTTTTATGGGGACTTCCTGAGCCTTCCTTCCCTTCCAAGTAATGCGCTGATAAATGCAGTCGTGTGCCTGATTATTTCAGTTTTAGGACAATCAGGAGGGAGATCCCTGCTGCTGATTGACCGGCGTTAACACCAGAGGTCCAAAACAACAGTCACATTATAATGACCGAACAAAATCAGTTATTTTTTCCTGCAAAAAAGCCTTCACTCATTTTCCTGACAGACATTTGTGTTCGGGTTGATGCCTGGTGTTTCTATCCGCGGACTTTCTAACAAGTCAATTTTACAGATAAAGTATCATCAGCAGCAGAAACGTCTGTCGTCCCTCCCCGCTGCTGCTTTCACTCTGTCCTGTAATAACAGGGATGTTGGTTCAGTACCTGTATTGATTTTTGTCGTCTTGAAAAACATCCGTACCACATGCTGTGGATTTTAATCTGCAGGTTAATCAATGACTCTTCTCAGGAGAGCGATGCAGTGATGAAAAATCCCTGTAGTCTTCTATCGGGACAGTCTGTGTCAGTGATCTGTAAGGTAGTAACTCGGTAGAGTTTACAGACCTTATCGCGCCTGTTTTATCTCATAATGTGTCACTAAGGTGTAGTCTCATGACATTCACTGACAGTTTTTATCGAGAGGCTGGCAGCTACATGCGTTTACCCTGCCGTGTCTGAACGCACCGCCGGGGTGGCAGCGTCTCTGACCGGGTTACTGTCTCCGTCTACCGGAGGGCAGCACCGGCGCTGCAGACGCACCGAGGTCCGACTCCGCTCCGTCTCCAGCGACTCAGGCTGCGGAGGTCTGCCGCTCCCCGAGTCCGCGAGAGCGACCCCGGTATCAGATGCACTAACACCTATCAGCAGTATACATATACATATACACGCACCGGCTCTGATAAGAGAAGGTGAAACGGTCCGCTCACTGCACTGATCTAACGCCTTTAACGCAGGACTTTGTACGTTTTTGTGCGCACAGGGAGGAAAGTGGAAACTCCGCTTTTATTCCTTGTCCTTCTCTGCTGCACAGAGGATTAAACAAACATTTTCCGTGGTGATTGTTATGTTACAGGTGTGTACTTACGGGGAACTTGAAGCGTCTCAGCCAACGCGAGCTGAGAACCGAGTTCATTTCTAACTCTCCTCCCTGTCATGGATTTTCAGAGACTGATGCCCTATTTTCTCACCACTGTTTCTAATGTCTATCAAAGAGAGATTGAGAGCCTGACAAAATCATTTCTCACCTCTCCTCCTCTCCTTTGAGATACAGTTGTGTGTGTGCATAGCTGTGGAAAAGAGGGGATTGAGAGAGGCTAGCTGTGGAGCAGTTGGTTGCATTCTAGGTTTTATTAATTTAGGGCTTATTCAGAAGGCCAGCCTGGGCTTTTGCAGATCTCATGACTTGGATTGAGTGGTCCGTCTGCCAAATGTTGTTTTGGAGGAACACAGAGAGCACACTGGAGCCATTCTTTACATTGCATTTCACCTTGAATGTGAGGCCATATATGTACCATGGGACAGATGGCTGGACGTGTGGGTATTTCCAAGTCAACTGAAATCTGAAAGTCAGTTCAGGCCACTGTGAGCAAACAGAAATTAATGTTTTGATTTTCACAAAAGACTGATAACTGCTGACACTTGATGTAAAACCCGTAGTATTGTCCTGTCCTGTCCAGACAAACGACAGCTGGTCATTTGATGAACAGTGTAAAGTGATCCATGTTTACAGTCAACACCAAAGCAGGAAGTACTGAATGAGGTTCTTACTGCACAGACAAAATTCACATGGAAACTGTGGCATTCAGGGCGGATGGACATGTGAGGATGTGGTTTCTATTCTGTCTTCATTAATCATCATTGTGTTTTTTTAACCATGACCACAATCTTTATTTAACCTTAACAAAGAAGTAGTTCCTTTAACAATGAGATCATCAGTTTCATGAAGAATAATTCAGTGAATTAATCTCTAAATTGATCAAGTGTGAAAACTTATCTACTGACAACAGACGAACCTTCATTTTACTGTGGACTGAAGCTTCTCCCATCTGTTACAATCAGAGCCACTGAAACCCCCACACACGCATGCTCAGCAGTAGGTTACACAGGACTGAAGCTTCCTCAGCAGTAAACTTTTTACAGATGCCTCTGCTCTGTTGTCTCCGGAGAGATGAGCAAGGAAAGCATAGTGAGACTAAGAAGTGTATATATAGCGAGAGAGAGGAGGGAGGGATGGGAGTACAGTGGGAGGAAGTAACAGAGACAGAAACAGGCAGAGGGAAGCTGCAAGAAGAAGTGAACGAAACGGAAGAATGATTTTTAGCCTCGCTGTTTGATCCTGTTTCTTCATTCCGTTTGATCACAGCTGTGCCTGGAAGGGAGATAAACGGACATAATTGGCCACTCAAGACCAGCTGTCTGCCTCTATAGAGTCCCTACTGAAATATGCTGGTTGATGAAACAGGCTCACTGTGATGCACACTGTGAGAAGTAAGCAAGCAGTAGGATGAATTGCCCACAGGTACGAGCTAAGGACTGGTTTATGGGACTGTTTTTTGATGGCTCAAACCAATCCAATGTGATTTTAAAAGTCTGAAACAGAGGGGAGGAAGTTTTTTTTTTCGCAGATTTTGGGGTGAAAAAGTCACTCTACTTACAGTATAGGTTCATTAATTCAGCAAATGATTGCATTTCATTTGTGTGCGTCAGTGTGATCAGTTAAGTCACTGTACTGCAGAATTTAAAGACATCTACCACTGGGCCTTCGAGCCTTTACCCCACATCTAACATAACCAGGTGCTGCGTTGCCCTGTGGGGTCGGCTTGTAATAATTAAATGTTACATTGGACTGGGTCCTGATGCCATCAATAAAACAAACCATCCATATCATTTGTTCACGAAAAGGGGTTATATCCTGTTTTAGCTCACTTCATAATGAACTGACTCGCTGCCACCAGCACAGTCATTCTGTGTAATTACTTTACATTAGAAAAAAAATCACTTATTAGCCTGAAATATTACAGATATTATATTCTACAAACTGTATTTGTTCATTTCACTGTAATTTTGTGTTTCCGTGGATAATTACTTGGTGCATATGGAGATTGGTTAGCATACTTCACAAAGGCTAAAAATACATCAGCGTATTATAGCAAGTCAAATAACAGTTACAAAGAGCAAGTTAATGAATGTTCAACATTAGCAGCAAAATATATTACAGCTGACTATAACAAGAAGGAGCAATTAGTGACTGAAATCAGCTCATCCATACGTTTGTCTGTGCATTTCCAGTCATTTCTTATCATTTTCCATGATTGCTTTTATTCCCATTTTAGTAATTCTTTATTACTACAGCACTGTCAGATGTGTTGAATGTTTTACTGCTACTCATGGAAGGAAATTATTATGTAAAGTCTGTTCATGATGCTTTAACAACATAATCCGTGTAAAGCGCCCAGAAACAATGAAGCAATAAAAAGAGAAAGGAGGGTAAGAGAGAGAGATGGAGAGAGGGTTTGGGAGTGTAAAAGAAAGAGAGGGAAGAGCGTAAGAGGGCGACAGTGAAATAAGAGGAAAGTAGCAGAGCAGAGTGTGAGGCAGTGGCTGAGTGGAGCCACCTGCAGTAAACCAACCCTGATTTATTCCTCTCCTTTATCGAGCACGGGAAGCGTTCTGGAGATGAAGTATATTATTAATATATATTGTCATTATAATATAGACAAAAAATTAGTTTTATATTTCATGATGACATGTTTTTTTGAAACCATAAAACAAATCTAAAACAGTTTTTCACAAAGAAAAAAAGTCACGCTCTCTCGTTACTGTGATGGTTTGATTCAAACCGTCTGACGTGACGACTGAGTGTGTTAATCTCTGACAGGTGACACTTTGCTGGAGACTTTCTTCAAAACTGATTTCATTTTAATTAGCTGCAGGTAGCAGGTGTTTTCCACCAGGCTTCAGGATTAAGGGTTATTCTTTTTCATCTAGTGACTCAGATGGCTGTTGTGTTTTTCTTCTCCTTTTCCTTTTCACTTGCACAGCTAAGTAATAAATAATAAACATGTACAAATCAGTCTTGCCGTTTTTCCAAAGAGAAAATTGTGAATCAAATGAGAGGATAAATCATTAGAGTAATGACGGCCTAACAACAGAGGGGCTGGTCCACTGACATCAACCTACCTAGTTTGCAATGAGCGAATAAACATGTAGCCAATTAAACCTCTGCACAGTCACAGTCTCTCTCTTTCTCTCTCTCTTCTGTAAAAAGGAAAGGACAATTAGTGGGTCCAGCAGGATGTTCTAATTACAGTTATCATGTCATTAGTAAACTGTTAGTATTCTAGTGTCTTCATTGGCCATTGGTAATGACTGGAGTAATTACAAAGCATGTGTGTGTGTGTGTGTGTGCTTGTATTTGTATCTTTGTGAAGAAAAAATGTCCTCAGAGAAAAAGGGGAGATCATGAAAATCCTTCAAATGAGGCGATTTTCCTGTCCTCACTTCTTTAAAAACCTGTGTGTGTGTGTGTGTGTTAGCTTGTGTAGCTTTCTGTGCACTCAGTAGTCCCTCCAGAGCTGTGCCGTGCGAGGCCACAGGTTGTTTTCCTTTCTCTCCCTCTCTCTCCCTTCACGCTGAATCATCCTGTTGTTTTCCTCTTTTCATGGCACTTCACCTCTCCTTTAATAACGGACTCCGTCTCTTTCTCCACACCCCACTGTGTCGATTAAGAAACCTCACCTTCTTCTTGCCCCCACTTCGCAACTGTGGGAAATCTCTTTTACTGTTTCACTCATTCATTGTTTTGTTTTGCTTTCTGCCTATTCCCTCTGCCTCTGTCAGTCTACGTGTTTTTTCTCTGCCTGAAAGAAACAAAGCTCAACAGTGGAAATCCATTCACATGGCTCGTCACAGTGACTCCATTCATACACAACCTAAAAGGCTGATGTATGGCATTAAATACTGTGGGCTGCTTTTACTACTTTTTACCTAAAGGAATATATCAGATTTAGGGTTCATTGATTAAGACAAACTCCAGATGATGAGTTTTTCTGGGTGCTGTACCTCTATATTTATATAGAGGAGACTGACTGAAGATACATGCTCTTCTCCTGTTCACTGAAAAATAACAGGAACAGGCAAAGTTGTAAACCACATACCAAAAACCTCCTGGTGGTGTCATCTGATTTGTCCTTGGGTTTATTACAGCACTTGACCCGATGTTCGGTGGTACGGTTAAAGGTAAACGCGAATAGGAATGCATAAACACAATGTCAGCTGAAGTTAATGGGATCAGACAGTAACATGGGGTCCATCTGTTCTGCAGGGCATCAAAAACAGATAGTAAAGCAGCGGCCTTTCGAGGCTCCTGCGATTATAGTTGATAGCGTGACACAGACGCAGCAGAGGAGGAAGTCAGGTAGAGCTGTTATCAAGCAACAAAGTCTATGTAGAGAGGAGGGTGTCATTCTAGCGGGCACGGACAAACCAGGTATGTTGTGTAATTTAGAGGACTTGTGAGGCTGTTAGTAAAACACCGACGACTGCAATAATTTGTCCTAAAACTCAGTCTCTCAGTCATTTCTTATTTTTTCTACTTCTTTCATTTACACTCACGTACCGCTCTGCCTCAGTTGACTTTTCAGTTTCTTCATTGCTACTCTCTCTGTCAGTGATCTTAAATCTTCCTCTCTATCTTCCTGTCCACTGTCCTATTATCTCTCTCTTCTCTCCAAATCTCTATAGATCAGGTAGAGTCTTTGCTCTCGAGTTGAGAGGCTTGTTCTCATGTCAGTTCTCTTTCTGTATCACACACTCATCCTTCTCTTTTATGAGTCCTTGTCTCTCCTCTCTCAATTTTCCCATCATTCCTTTTGTTTCTCAGCTCCTTTGTAGTCCTCCACCATCCCACCATCCCTTTCTTTACTTTACACACACATGCACAAACACACACACACACAAACAGGTGGGGTTGTGCTTCTCTCCAGGTGCCCTGCATTAAGACACAGTGGAAAACTACAGAGAGAACAGAGTGTGTGTGTGTTTGTGCATGTGTGTGTAAAGTAAAGAAAGGGATGGTGGGATGGTGGAGGACTACAAAGGAGCTGAGAAACAAAAGGAATGATGGGAAAATTGAGAGAGGAGAGACAAGGACTCATAAAAGAGAAGGATGAGTGTGTGATACAGAAAGAGAACTGACATGAGAACAAGCCTCTCAACTCGAGAGCAAAGACTCTACCTGATCTATAGAGATTTGGAGAGAAGAGAGAGATAATAGGACAGTGGACAGGAAGATAGAGAGGAAGATTTAAGATCACTGACAGAGAGAGTAGCAATGAAGAAACTGAAAGTCAACTGAGGCAGAGCGGTACGTGAGTGTAAATGAAAGAAGTAGAAAAAATAAGAAATGACTGAGAGACTGAGTTTTAGGACAAATTATTGCAGTCGTCGGTGTTTTACTAACAGCCTCACAAGTCCTCTAAATTACACAACATACCTGGTTTGTCCGTGCCCGCTAGAATGACACCCTCCTCTCTACATAGACTTTGTTGCTTGATAACAGCTCTACCTGACTTCCTCCTCTGCTGCGTCTGTGTCACGCTATCAACTATAATCGCAGGAGCCTCGAAAGGCCGCTGCTTTACTATCTGTTTTTGATGCCCTGCAGAACAGATGGACCCCATGTTACTGTCTGATCCCATTAACTTCAGCTGACATTGTGTTTATGCATTCCTATTCGCGTTTACCTTTAACCGTACCACCGAACATCGGGTCAAGTGCTGTAATAAACCCAAGGACAAATCAGATGACACCACCAGGAGGTTTTTGGTATGTGGTTTACAACTTTGCCTGTTCCTGTTATTTTTCAGTGAACAGGAGAAGAGCATGTATCTTCAGTCAGTCTCCTCTATATAAATATAGAGGTACAGCACCCAGAAAAACTCATCATCTGGAGTTTGTCTTAATCAATGAACCCTAAATCTGATATATTCCTTTAGGTAAAAAGTAGTAAAAGCAGCCCACAGTATTTAATGCCATACATCAGCCTTTTAGGTTGTGTATGAATGGAGTCACTGTGACGAGCCATGTGAATGGATTTCCACTGTTGAGCTTTGTTTCTTTCAGGCAGAGAAAAAACACGTAGACTGACAGAGGCAGAGGGAATAGGCAGAAAGCAAAACAAAACAATGAATGAGTGAAACAGTAAAAGAGATTTCCCACAGTTGCGAAGTGGGGGCAAGAAGAAGGTGAGGTTTCTTAATCGACACAGTGGGGTGTGGAGAAAGAGACGGAGTCCGTTATTAAAGGAGAGGTGAAGTGCCATGAAAAGAGGAAAACAACAGGATGATTCAGCGTGAAGGGAGAGAGAGGGAGAGAAAGGAAAACAACCTGTGGCCTCGCACGGCACAGCTCTGGAGGGACTACTGAGTGCACAGAAAGCTACACAAGCTAACACACACACACACACACAGGTTTTTAAAGAAGTGAGGACAGGAAAATCGCCTCATTTGAAGGATTTTCATGATCTCCCCTTTTTCTCTGAGGACATTTTTTCTTCACAAAGATACAAATACAAGCACACACACACACACACACATGCTTTGTAATTACTCCAGTCATTACCAATGGCCAATGAAGACACTAGAATACTAACAGTTTACTAATGACATGATAACTGTAATTAGAACATCCTGCTGGACCCACTAATTGTCCTTTCCTTTTTACAGAAGAGAGAGAGAAAGAGAGAGACTGTGACTGTGCAGAGGTTTAATTGGCTACATGTTTATTCGCTCATTGCAAACTAGGTAGGTTGATGTCAGTGGACCAGCCCCTCTGTTGTTAGGCCGTCATTACTCTAATGATTTATCCTCTCATTTGATTCACAATTTTCTCTTTGGAAAAACGGCAAGACTGATTTGTACATGTTTATTATTTATTACTTAGCTGTGCAAGTGAAAAGGAAAAGGAGAAGAAAAACACAACAGCCATCTGAGTCACTAGATGAAAAAGAATAACCCTTAATCCTGAAGCCTGGTGGAAAACACCTGCTACCTGCAGCTAATTAAAATGAAATCAGTTTTGAAGAAAGTCTCCAGCAAAGTGTCACCTGTCAGAGATTAACACACTCAGTCGTCACGTCAGACGGTTTGAATCAAACCATCACAGTAACGAGAGAGCGTGACTTTTTTTCTTTGTGAAAAACTGTTTTAGATTTGTTTTATGGTTTCAAAAAAACATGTCATCATGAAATATAAAACTAATTTTTTGTCTATATTATAATGACAATATATATTAATAATATACTTCATCTCCAGAACGCTTCCCGTGCTCGATAAAGGAGAGGAATAAATCAGGGTTGGTTTACTGCAGGTGGCTCCACTCAGCCACTGCCTCACACTCTGCTCTGCTACTTTCCTCTTATTTCACTGTCGCCCTCTTACGCTCTTCCCTCTCTTTCTTTTACACTCCCAAACCCTCTCTCCATCTCTCTCTCTTACCCTCCTTTCTCTTTTTATTGCTTCATTGTTTCTGGGCGCTTTACACGGATTATGTTGTTAAAGCATCATGAACAGACTTTACATAATAATTTCCTTCCATGAGTAGCAGTAAAACATTCAACACATCTGACAGTGCTGTAGTAATAAAGAATTACTAAAATGGGAATAAAAGCAATCATGGAAAATGATAAGAAATGACTGGAAATGCACAGACAAACGTATGGATGAGCTGATTTCAGTCACTAATTGCTCCTTCTTGTTATAGTCAGCTGTAATATATTTTGCTGCTAATGTTGAACATTCATTAACTTGCTCTTTGTAACTGTTATTTGACTTGCTATAATACGCTGATGTATTTTTAGCCTTTGTGAAGTATGCTAACCAATCTCCATATGCACCAAGTAATTATCCACGGAAACACAAAATTACAGTGAAATGAACAAATACAGTTTGTAGAATATAATATCTGTAATATTTCAGGCTAATAAGTGATTTTTTTTCTAATGTAAAGTAATTACACAGAATGACTGTGCTGGTGGCAGCGAGTCAGTTCATTATGAAGTGAGCTAAAACAGGATATAACCCCTTTTCGTGAACAAATGATATGGATGGTTTGTTTTATTGATGGCATCAGGACCCAGTCCAATGTAACATTTAATTATTACAAGCCGACCCCACAGGGCAACGCAGCACCTGGTTATGTTAGATGTGGGGTAAAGGCTCGAAGGCCCAGTGGTAGATGTCTTTAAATTCTGCAGTACAGTGACTTAACTGATCACACTGACGCACACAAATGAATGCATTCATTTGCTGAATTAATGAACCTATACTGTAAGTAGAGTGACTTTTTCACCCCAAAATCTGCGAAAAAAAAAACTTCCTCCCCTCTGTTTCAGACTTTTAAAATCACATTGGATTGGTTTGAGCCATCAAAAAACAGTCCCATAAACCAGTCCTTAGCTCGTACCTGTGGGCAATTCATCCTACTGCTTGCTTACTTCTCACAGTGTGCATCACAGTGAGCCTGTTTCATCAACCAGCATATTTCAGTAGGGACTCTATAGAGGCAGACAGCTGGTCTTGAGTGGCCAATTATGTCCGTTTATCTCCCTTCCAGGCACAGCTGTGATCAAACGGAATGAAGAAACAGGATCAAACAGCGAGGCTAAAAATCATTCTTCCGTTTCGTTCACTTCTTCTTGCAGCTTCCCTCTGCCTGTTTCTGTCTCTGTTACTTCCTCCCACTGTACTCCCATCCCTCCCTCCTCTCTCTCGCTATATATACTTCTTAGTCTCACTATGCTTTCCTTGCTCATCTCTCCGGAGACAACAGAGCAGAGGGAAGCTGCAAGAAGTTTACTGCTGAGGAAGCTTCAGTCCTGTGTAACCTACTGCTGAGCATGCGTGTGTGGGGGTTTCAGTGGCTCTGATTGTAACAGATGGGAGAAGCTTCAGTCCACAGTAAAATGAAGGTTCGTCTGTTGTCAGTAGATAAGTTTTCACACTTGATCAATTTAGAGATTAATTCACTGAATTATTCTTCATGAAACTGATGATCTCATTGTTAAAGGAACTACTTCTTTGTTAAGGTTAAATAAAGATTGTGGTCATGGTTAAAAAAACACAATGATGATTAATGAAGACAGAATAGAAACCACATCCTCACATGTCCATCCGCCCTGAATGCCACAGTTTCCATGTGAATTTTGTCTGTGCAGTAAGAACCTCATTCAGTACTTCCTGCTTTGGTGTTGACTGTAAACATGGATCACTTTACACTGTTCATCAAATGACCAGCTGTCGTTTGTCTGGACAGGACAGGACAATACTACGGGTTTTACATCAAGTGTCAGCAGTTATCAGTCTTTTGTGAAAATCAAAACATTAATTTCTGTTTGCTCACAGTGGCCTGAACTGACTTTCAGATTTCAGTTGACTTGGAAATACCCACACGTCCAGCCATCTGTCCCATGGTACATATATGGCCTCACATTCAAGGTGAAATGCAATGTAAAGAATGGCTCCAGTGTGCTCTCTGTGTTCCTCCAAAACAACATTTGGCAGACGGACCACTCAATCCAAGTCATGAGATCTGCAAAAGCCCAGGCTGGCCTTCTGAATAAGCCCTAAATTAATAAAACCTAGAATGCAACCAACTGCTCCACAGCTAGCCTCTCTCAATCCCCTCTTTTCCACAGCTATGCACACACACAACTGTATCTCAAAGGAGAGGAGGAGAGGTGAGAAATGATTTTGTCAGGCTCTCAATCTCTCTTTGATAGACATTAGAAACAGTGGTGAGAAAATAGGGCATCAGTCTCTGAAAATCCATGACAGGGAGGAGAGTTAGAAATGAACTCGGTTCTCAGCTCGCGTTGGCTGAGACGCTTCAAGTTCCCCGTAAGTACACACCTGTAACATAACAATCACCACGGAAAATGTTTGTTTAATCCTCTGTGCAGCAGAGAAGGACAAGGAATAAAAGCGGAGTTTCCACTTTCCTCCCTGTGCGCACAAAAACGTACAAAGTCCTGCGTTAAAGGCGTTAGATCAGTGCAGTGAGCGGACCGTTTCACCTTCTCTTATCAGAGCCGGTGCGTGTATATGTATATGTATACTGCTGATAGGTGTTAGTGCATCTGATACCGGGGTCGCTCTCGCGGACTCGGGGAGCGGCAGACCTCCGCAGCCTGAGTCGCTGGAGACGGAGCGGAGTCGGACCTCGGTGCGTCTGCAGCGCCGGTGCTGCCCTCCGGTAGACGGAGACAGTAACCCGGTCAGAGACGCTGCCACCCCGGCGGTGCGTTCAGACACGGCAGGGTAAACGCATGTAGCTGCCAGCCTCTCGATAAAAACTGTCAGTGAATGTCATGAGACTACACCTTAGTGACACATTATGAGATAAAACAGGCGCGATAAGGTCTGTAAACTCTACCGAGTTACTACCTTACAGATCACTGACACAGACTGTCCCGATAGAAGACTACAGGGATTTTTCATCACTGCATCGCTCTCCTGAGAAGAGTCATTGATTAACCTGCAGATTAAAATCCACAGCATGTGGTACGGATGTTTTTCAAGACGACAAAAATCAATACAGGTACTGAACCAACATCCCTGTTATTACAGGACAGAGTGAAAGCAGCAGCGGGGAGGGACGACAGACGTTTCTGCTGCTGATGATACTTTATCTGTAAAATTGACTTGTTAGAAAGTCCGCGGATAGAAACACCAGGCATCAACCCGAACACAAATGTCTGTCAGGAAAATGAGTGAAGGCTTTTTTGCAGGAAAAAATAACTGATTTTGTTCGGTCATTATAATGTGACTGTTGTTTTGGACCTCTGGTGTTAACGCCGGTCAATCAGCAGCAGGGATCTCCCTCCTGATTGTCCTAAAACTGAAATAATCAGGCACACGACTGCATTTATCAGCGCATTACTTGGAAGGGAAGGAAGGCTCAGGAAGTCCCCATAAAAACAAAACTCGTCATGACTGTCCCCCTAAAAATGTTTTTAATGTTCATTACGCATTTTGGTTTGACAATCACTTCTGATGTTTATCAGAGACACTGTACTTGTGATGCGGGTGTGGGAATTTTCTCCCTCTGAAAAAAAGCGGTTTCATTTCCATTTAGCACCTACCCTTCACTTGAATCTAAGCGGACGGGGAAAGTCTCAAAGAAAAAGTGTCAAACCTACCTCCTTCTTCTGCTTTGACTGCTGGAGGCAAAAGAAAAGCCAGTAAACATCCACAGAGCCATGTGAGTAAATCCATCTTTTCCCCTTGAGTGTGGAGAAAAATCACCTCTTCTCCTCCTCTGTGGTTTTATTCTGTTTATCTGAGACGAAGCTGCAGTCCAAAGTCCCCTCTCCCCCGGTTTTTCTGTCTCTCTCAAAAGGCGCAGCGCTGGTGCCCAAACTCCTCTACAAATGCCGGGTTGTGTTCACGGGGCTCTCCAGGAATATCACGCTGTTTAAACTACAATGTTCGCACGGGCTGTGTCAGTGCGGGACACTCCGTCTTCTATCGTGGAAAACGGTCTGCACAATTAGCACAAACTGATCTGAAATCAGCGCAGTTTGTCCAACAAATACACCTTTAAAGCCGCGAAATCCATGTCGGTGCGCACAGTCTGCAGCGCCGTCAGTCAAAACGCGCGTGGGAATATAGACCCGGTCAACGCAGTTGGCAGACAAAATCACAAATTTCAAACAAGAGTAGAAATCACTGGTAGAAACCAGGAAGGACCATCAGAAACATCAGCCGACGAGCGTGAAGTTTGACAAAACCTGGAAAAAAGTAACGCGTCTTTCTCCTTCGGCTCGGTGAAATATTCCAAAGTCTTCTGCCCTGTCTCTCTCTCTCTCTCTCTTTCTCTCTCTGAAAGTGACGCATTTACTGGGAAAGAACACCTGTGATTAAAGAACAAAAATATTTTCCCATCGACTTTCCTTTCTTATTATACTGTCCCGGTAACGGTCCGTTCTTGCGCAAAAGATGACACAAGATCTCCAGGAAGAGGCAGCTCCGGCGTGCGTGCGTAAAACTGATCGGGAGAGAACGAACGCGCAGCCTCTCCGCTCTCCTCCTGCAAACTGAGCGTTTCTTCGCTGAAACACGCTTTTCTGTGTCCACTCTCTCCCTCCCTCTCTCTCTCTCTCTCTCTCTCTCTCTGTGTCCTCAACGTTCAGTTTCTGTCTCTCTCTCCTTCTCTCTCTCTCCTTCTCCCAGCAGCTCCGGCAGTGCGCTCCTTCCCCTCCGATCTCCGCCGGGTCTGTGGCAGCGTGCAGGACTGCTCACTCAGTCCCCTGACTCTGTGTGCGTGCACGCCGTGCGCGCGCGCGTGTATCGGATTACAGTAGGCACCTCGGCCCGCCTCCATATAGCCCCCCTCACTGATTAAAGAGCAGTTTCATCTCCCTCCCTCCCTCTCTCTTTTTGCCTCACCCTCTCTTACCTATCCACACATCTCTCCCACTCTTTCCCTCTCTTTCTTTTTTTAAACCAAAATTCTCCCTTCTTTTCTCTCATTTCCCTCCAATCTCTCTCCTCTCTCTGTCTAGATGCTCTCTCCCTTTCACATTTATTTCCTTCCCATCTCTCTCTCTCTCTCTCTTCTTCCTTACTTTTTAGAGAATAGAGGGAGGTGGAAAGAAGAGAGGCAGAAAAAAGAGGGAGAGAATAGGCCCACAGCACAGCTTTATGAGCTTTGTAGCAGTGCTGGGAGCTTTAAAAGGACCTTGGAGCCGGTTTACAGTATAACAGCTGAAACACTGACCGTGTGCATGTTTAGAAAAATCCAAACAGAGAGGAACCTGATAATTAGTAATGAATTAACAATGATACAATGCTGTGACACTAATAATCAACGAGTTGCCATGAAGATTAATAGTTTGTTGTGTGATAGGGACAGATTTACATGTCATGCAAAGCAGTCGTCGTGGTAATAATGACTGGACTTCACACACATTTATTTGCAGGCTGGGGCAAAAACCTGTTTACCAAAGGCACATGGGTCAGTGGCAGACAATCAAAACAAGGGGTGGAGGATAGACAGAAATACAATACTGAAATGTGCATGCACACACATGTTCACAGGCATGGACGTACACATACAGGAATGGGAATGAATGGTAAATAATCAGGGAATCATTTCAAATATATATATATATTGATGGTGACTGGATTTCTGTGCACTCCCTTTCCTTCCTGCTGCACACTCACACACACTCACTCTCTCTCTCTCTCTCTCTCTTTCTTGCGTGCTCGCTCTCTCCCAGTAGTATAACATAGGGAGGCTGTCAGTGGGAGGTGTGTTTTAGGGCCTGTAGCGACACCAAAGCTTTGTGGTCTGAAAAAAACCAACCAGATTTTGGCTCTCGCACTGCCTTCCCAGGACCCACCCTGCACACATTCACACACAGATGCACATACATACAGGCCATAATGACACAGCTGAGTTATCTCGTGGGAAGAAAACCCCTTTCAAACCTCTATTTCTTTTATGACAGAGAAGAAAATCACACAAGGGCTTATTTTTTTCTCGGGATAAATATACATATAGCCTCTTGGACTTCTCTGACATGAGAATTTCTGAAAACAAGCAAGCTTACACAGTGATATACTGATGACATATTTCACCAATCACAGTCCTGATCATGGCAGGAAATAAGATAAATTGGTCACTTTCTAATTTCTCGATCAGTTCTACCTTTACTGTAACAGCCCTATAACCACCAGCAGACAGGTGAATCGATGATCTCAACGGATCAGCAACGAGAAACATGGGCACACACGCAGGCACACACACGCACGCCATCAAACTGTCACTCAGATGTTTCCTAACATCTCTGGAGGTCTGAAGGTATTAAGTTCTTTTTCCATGACAGGCTGTGTGTATGTGTGTGTGTGTGAGAGAGAGAGAAACTGTCACCCTAGTCATTCCCTGGGTCCCTCCAGTCGTACGACCTCTGTAACCTGTTGCTCTCTCCCCTCTTGCTCCCCTCATCCTGTGTCTTTCCACTGAAACTGAACCCACCCTTGCCCACTGGAATCAGTCAAGTGATGAGAGCACAGAGCAATCACATGCTAATATCAGCCTAACATTCCTCTGAGCTGTCAGAGCCACACTTTTGAGAAAATTTCTCATTTAGAGCAATAGAGGACAGGTAGACATGCTGCACTGTGAGAAAGCTAGCTGAGATCTAGACCAGCAAATTGCTGCTGCTGCTATTAACATCATTTAATCCCAAAATTGTGAACTTTTGAATTGGAATATGAATGAACAGAAGCCTTTTTTATAAACTGTTTCACACGGGTGCAGAGCATGCTGACTGCTGAAAGTATCTTTAGTATATACAAGCTGGCAGGAGGAATTTGGACAGGAAAAGTCAGCAGTAACCTCTGCGAATCATTCTGAATTCACACCAACGCACCACATGGACCCAAGCCTTCTGGACTTTCCCTTCACGCATTCTTCTGTATAACTTACAACAGTATGTTGTGAAACTAGGATATGCTAATCCATGACACCTTTCCTTCTTGCCAAGCAGTGGACTGGGTTTCCCAGAAGTCACCGCTGACATCACCAAGAGTCCATTTGTGGGCAATGGATGGAAATGCTGCTCCTACGCTGCACACAGCGCAGACATTCGCAGCATTTCTACCTACAGATACAACTTCATTTGATCACCAAACCCTGATAGAGCACATGTGACTCATTAACGGGAAATGTCTTCTCACAAAGAGTTTAATATGCTTGAGTTGTAGCATAAAGTTTCCATATTTGGTTGTTGCATTGCTTTAACAGACCCACTCTGTCTTTGCTGCAGCACTGTATTTACCTTGGTAACACGGAAGGCAACATTTACATGTGTCGTGACACACGTCATATACTGATGTCTTGATTGAGAGTCTTGCTGGCTGAGGTCACTACAAGCACATCTTTCACATACACTAGGTAAAGCCCAGACATCAAACAATAAACCATCATTTTTGTTTAAATGAAAATATTCAGGCTTCTATATCTTTTTTGTTTACATCTGGACTCACTGATGTTGTACTGTGTACTGTTGTACTAAGGGAACTTTTTGCTCTAGTGTTGCTAACTACCAACCGCCAGATTTTTGACATCATTGCATGACCCTTCTGCGTGCCAAAGCTGATTCCAGAGTTGATTTTATTAACCTGACACCACTTGGCTCAGTCACTGAATGAAGAGAAGTAATAAATACCAATGCAATTATATGAAAACATTGCTTGGGTGTGTGTGTGTGTGTGTGTGTGTGTGTGTTGCAACAGAGCTGTGAAACCAGTAGAGGGTAAGGTGATCCTCGCTCTGCGTCAGGGGAAGAACTTGTCTGCTGGCCTGTCGACAAGCACTACTGGCCCTGTCCACACCTCACCAACACACTGCATCCTCTACCACTCTTTCTCGTTTGCCTGATTTGATTTTATGAATTAATCTGTTTCATGTCGCTTCCTCATAGATTTAGGATTTCTGTTTTTCAGTGGTGCATCTCTCTTTTTCCTGCCACCTGTAAATGTTTAAGGTTTTCTTTCCCTGTTTACCTCCCTGCTTTACACTTTATGTTGATGTTAACAGAGTGTGTGTGTGTGTCCATGTGCACACAAAGTTTTATTGGTTCAGGCTGCCATGAGTCTCTGTAATGTTAGCATATCCAAAGTAATCAGCCCAAAATGTTACCGGCCCACTGAGATTTCTCTCGATCTTCCTGATTACCACTCTGCCACTGCTTCCCTTGGCCCATCCATCTTTGAGGTTAATGGCACATGGAGAATGTGGTGATCTCAGAGGAACCAGCGGCTCTGTGTCCATCAACCTCTCCTCACTTCTGTGCATATGTGAGTGTGTGCCTCCGAATGAATGTTTGTGTGAGTGTCTGCATTTCAGAGAGTTAAAAGATGTTTGTCTGAGTGCATAGTTGAATCTGTCTTTGTGTGTGTTTTTTTTTAAATCTCTGTGTGAGAGTGTGTGTAAGAACAACCTGTTGGCAATTCCTCCGACCCAGGGACACTGCAGTGGCTGTATTTTATCCAGTTGTTCACCACTGACCAAAATGAAACCTCCTGTTCAACAGTCATAAATTCATTGGTAAAAACACATTCTACATAAGCCAACACCTCCTGTACATACACAAAATAAAAAAAACCTCTTGTATTTTTCCTGACCCACAAGCTATCAAAGTGTCTCACAAACAGACACAGTCGCTCACACAGAGAGTAAATATTTATGTGTACAAACATCACCAATGGACTGACCATATTTATCTGTTGCGCGACAGATATTTAATCTCCAGTGCGGGTACACCAGCACTGAAAACACTCAGTAATGCAAACGCACACAACATGTGATGCACATACACACACACTCACGCTCCCTGTGGTCTCATCAATAAGCCATATTACTGAGCAGGTCTTACGGGAAGCCACAGTAAATTAGTGTGTCAACACTTAACATGGGCTGCACTGACATGGAGTAGAGCTGAGACACACACACACACACACACACATGTAGGGTAGTGCAGATATAGAGACTCAGATCTGTGAAGATTTACACACATGCAGAGATGCACACTCGCACAGACACACACCCACGTAGATGAACGTGTAAAGAGAGGCGCACATACACACATGGCGTTGACAAGTGTGTGTCACACGTGTTCATGTTCAGGAAATATCTGTACTTTCTACATTTACCTGGATATTACATGTACACATCTCTGCAGGAAACTGTGTGTGCATTGTCCTCCTGTGTGCGTCATTTGTATCTATAGTGCTTTGTCCGTGTGTGTATGTGTGTGTGTTTCTGTGTGGGTGCACGACTAAGTGGTGATAATCACAGTACAGCCTGTGGCGACTGCAGGGAGTCCACTCAGCTATTAGCAAGGACACAGAGGTGATAGAGAGAGACAAATATATACACAACCACACACACCGACACAAACAAGCACAGACGTTCACTGATACATGGACTCATACATGAGAGCAGTGTCCAGGGATCACAGCGGGCTGTCAGAGTTACAAGAGAAGAATTGTTCTCTTGTAACTTAATTGTTCTCTCTTTCATTGATCTACATTTATACTTAGTTTCCTCTTTATCTTTCACTCTTTCTGTCCCACGTTTTTCTCTCTCAGCATGCCTTTTTCATCCCCTTTTTCTCACCTCCTTTATGTCTGATTGTCATTTTCTGCTCTCTCTTACTATATTCTTTCCCTTGCCCTTCCTCCATTTCTTCCCTGTCTTTCTCTCTCCGTGTGGTTGTAATTAAGGATGTCCTCTGGATGTTTGACTCAGCTGGTAGCGCGGCAGCAGCAGCAGCAGTTAGTAGCTTTGTGATCCTCAGTGGTGAAATGACATGAGCTGCGAAGATGTCAAATGACTTTGTAACCACTCATCAGTGTCGTAATTGAAACGTTAGCGTACATGTGGAGTGGGTATCAAATTGACATTCATCCCATTTGTTTTTCAAGTAGACTTGCAAGTATGGACTGCAAGAATATTGGGTTCATAATGTCAGAGTTAATTTTCTTAGATGTTGAATGTAAAAATCTCTCAGAGCTGTTGTTGACTTAGCTGAATTAAACTCGCTTGTGCTGTTTTTATATAGAGTTCATTTTCAGAATGTGTGACCACTACGTCAGGTCTTTTTGGTGAAGTTTAAGTATCTATACCTTTAAAAAAGAGATAATCTTTTCAGACTTTCAAGCAACTACTGAGCCACACCTATTGCCTCTGTGTTGCCGGCAAGCAGAGATGCTTTCAGTGGAGAGATGGGAGTCCTATCCTTCTGTACAAAAGCTATAAGCACAGATAGATGGGTTCTCTCCACTTCACCACTCCATGTTTTTGAACTGAACTGACTACACACTGGGAGATGCAGTTTGTCTGCAGTGTATGACCATCTTAACTGAATGGAGGGTGCAACAAACAAGCACAAAGCTTCCATGAAATGGGTACAGCTTTAATTATTTAAAGGTTTTATGATCTTACTAGGGGAAAAAAAAAACCTTGTGCACTCTGGAAATACACAGGCGTGTGAACCAGGGCAGCGGTCTGATTACAGGGATGTACTCTCCTTGTTCCTCTAAGGTTGACATTTTACAGTTACATGGCTTTGGTGTGACAGCTGAGGTACTGTGTTTAGCACCATCAGTCACTGTCTGACAGGACAAGAGGAGCCCCCCCCCCCCCCCCCCCCTTTTTTTTTCACCCCTTCCTTCACACCCATCAAACTCCGCCCCCTTCATTCATCCCCCTCTATTGTTTTCTCTTTATTATCCCAACTTCAGATCACTTCACTGGTCACCCCATTCTTCTCCATTTAAGGAACCACCAGTGGAATTTCAGTAATTGGAGCTAACTGTACTTTAATGTAACACACACACACACACACTTTTCACAATCCACTACCTCCCAATCACAGACAGTACAGTCATATGTATGGCGGTATTGTTAAAGAAAAACAAAAGACAGACCTGTTTTTGGGCAAGTCACTCAGCTGTAACACTGGGAATACAGAGAGGAATGGGTCACTGGTCACCAGTATGCAACACACACACACACACACACACATACTTTCAATGACAGGACACAGAAAATCTTCACATCCTCCTCTGTCTAATGACATTAACAGTAACAACAGCCTTAGGGAGATGGGAGATGTGTGGATCCCTTGGGCAGTGGAAAGCATAGTAACAGTGGTTTTCTTTGCAGGGGGCGGGGGGATCCCTTGTTGTCTTAGATGACACAAACTGATAGGATTATCAGTAATGGCTTAATCATGAACACACACAACACCAACACTTACACACACACAGATGCAGAGACGGAGCGGTCCCTGATCATGATAAGAGACAGGTCAGGGAACCTAACACTGATAAAGTGGCCTCTAACCCCTCAGAGAGCTGATTACATGAACTGTATCAGTGTGTGTGTGTGTGTGTGTCATGTTACAACAGCAACTGTGGTCTCTCTCTCTCTTTCTAATTGTTTCCCTCACTCCACTCGTCTTCACTTGCCCTCTGCATCTTCCTCTCTAACTCACCCTACTTCCTCACAGGAGGAACACTTCTCTCACCTCTCCTCACCAGCTCCTTCCTTCCTCCTATCCTTCCTTTATGTTTACCTGGAAGAGACAGACATTTTTTTATCCCCTTTCCTCAATGCCCTCTGTATGCTAATAGTGACTGTAAACACCTTGAAGTAATCTAGTTGTTTCTTAGCTTGTAATTAAGGGAAACAATACTCAATTACACACACACACACATGCAAGGGTATCAATAAAGGAATTTAACATGTTTTGTTTTAGTTACCTGGGGACTATCAGTTACAAACATCACGTGTGAGCTCAACCCATGGGCATGACAGAGAACACACACACACACACACACACATGCCGAGGACTCTCATTGTGCCTGCACTGTTCAAACAGCTAATTTCCAAGCTTTTCTAAAGCTCATATACAGCATGGGTGACATTTCCATCTCCTATAGGGGACTGAAATGGAAAATATTTTGACCTTTTTGTATCCATGCTTACTGTGGGATTGGAGGGGTGGATTAACGGTGGAAGGAGGGAGACGGGATGGAAGGGTGGCAGAACTGAGGGATGAAGAAATAGCCTGGCCGTTGTAACTCAACGCAGACATTTAAGAAGGGCAAAGCAGGCAGTGCAAGGGTGAAGGAGACTGAGAGGGGATACTGAGTATGGCAGTGTTAAGATAGCAAATAACACGGGGCATGTGGCTACAAGTAGATGAATTACAAACCAGGAAACTGAGTTTCAGTGATACACCATGAATACGTCTTTGTACATTAGGCCGGTGTTGTGGACTCAAATACTTTAATACAGTGCTGTTACATGTTGGTCTGAATACGACCTAAAAAGAGCGGGGAAGAAAAAAGAGGAAAGGAGATCGTCGAGGTAAACGAGGGAGGTGTGGATTGTTGGATGTTTGCCTTCAACAGTCAGTATTTACATGAATGAAGTTCCATATTGCTTCATGCTTCATTGTGGTGTAATACAATGGTGATTCACCCTCTGGCATACAGAAATTTATGAGTTTGGTTGGAATAAACATAAGCAGAAGTGGGAAGCAAAAGCAAGCTGTAATTGCAGACACTGAAAATAACTCCACCTACACAAACCAAAATTTAAAAATGACAAACTTGAGGATTACCACTTTGATGATGTGAATTAAGGAGGGAGTTACTGGGGGAACAAATGCATGGTTGTAGTTACATATCTATTTATAGGAAAGGGGGAGCAAGAGGGAACAGGGACCAGAAGCAGGAGGAGTGATATAATAATTGGAGTTACTTCCAGTGAAAATCCTATTTTCGCAGTCTGGCAGAGATAGAGGAACATGTGAATGGATGGAGGGTGGAGGGAAAGGGAGGAATACACAGTTGCTTTCTGGAGAAAATCCTATTTTCTGTCTGGTTCAGAAGATAGACAGATGGATGGATGGATGGATGGATGGATGATGGAAGGATAAAACCGTGATGTTGGTTGATGAATGCAGATAAAGTGCGTAAATTGAAGTGTTGAAAGAGTAAACTGATGTGCAAAGACATGAAATCAGTGGCCAGATGCGGATGGGTGGAAGAGTGGACTTTTGGGTGGATGGATGGACAGATGGATGGATGAGTAGATGGATGGAGGTATGGAATTGCTTCCAGTAAAATCCTATTTCCTGCAGCTGGTGAGACTTAGCACCTGGAGACTCTCCAGATTGCCATAATAATCTACCATGAGGAAACAACCAGGATTCTGACCCAGTGTGTGTGTGTATATGTGTGTGTTGTTCGTGAGTGCACAAGGTGTGTGCAATACGTTCAGCTGTACGCCTTCATCCAGTATGTTCGTTGTGAGCTTAGGTTGACGCAGTGCGCTGGAGTAGGAAAAGAGAGAACGGAAATGAGGGCTGGCCTGGTCTTCAAGAAATCTGATTTGAGCCGTACCACGAGATGGTTGACCGCATCCACCACCACCCCCTCCCCACACACACACACACACACACACACACACACAGATTAGTAGACGCTAATTGATTGAGGAGCGTTGACTGATAGACACAGCGTCTGAGATGAGTGGAAGAGATGGGGGGGTTAACAGCTGTTTCATTTCCCAGACCTACTAAAGTGTGTTAACAGACACCAAACACACACATACACACAGTGATGCACACACACAAATGCTTCAGAGTGTAATATTGTCATGGCAATTGAAAAACGGCTTGATGACACGGAAAGAAGAGACAGATATAGGGCGACAATACGGTCATTGCTGTCACACTCATGGTCTTATAATGCTATCATACAGGCTTGACTGGAGCAAATTAAAAGGAAACACGCAGCCGTCTGGCTGCATTAAAGATGTACCACGACCGTCAATCGTACCCGGCGGAGCAACAGCGCCGGTGTCAGGTCACCTTACATTGCTACCGGGACACAACAAGTGCTGATCATTAATCCATCAAGAATCTGGGGTCAAACATTCAAAGATCATGCGTGGCCACTCGTGACCAACAATGAAAAGCTCATGAGTACAGGCCAAAGGCTGCAAACCCAATGAAAACTCCTGAACTTCACTCTGCTATAATATGAGGAAGATTTGAAGAGATGGATAACACTGCTATTACAGTGAGAAGCATTGCAACAATAAAGACAATGGCTACCAGGAATAATTATTTTTCACAATGATATCAATCCAACGCACAGCAAAATAGTTAAACACACAAAACAATTATAAAAACTAACCACAAACTTTAATAAATCACAGCTTAAACATCAAGGAGGCCGAGGGTCACTAACTCTACTAATCAATAATCAGACAGCATCAATATTTAACTGAAAAGCAGGATTCACAAATGGCCGCATCTCAAACAACAGATATCAATGGAACACTGCTAAAAATATCTACAGCAGCCTGCCTCCTCACCGCCGACAACACATTTCATTAGCTCTCCTCACGCCTTCCTCCACCATTACTCCTCGTTACCTCCCCCATTACTCATCCTCATTCCTTCCGTTCTCCTCTTCGACACGTTCCCGAGCATTGAACACCACGTCAGCTGGCTCAGCTACGAGTTGCCACAGAGATAAAGCGTTTTAAAGAATACCGCCGAAACTCAGTACGTGTGCTAACAGCGAGGCCGATCAGAGTTCGTTTGTACCGAACCACGATTTCGAAACCAGACAAAAGCGAGCAACAATACTACATTGTCGAAGACCTGAATGATTTCATATTGCATTGTTCCACATAAGTTGATCTCTGTTGAAATCCTGTACCGTGTCCATTACCGCAATGGGGTCGTAATGTTCGCCACTTGAGGCGGGAGCAGCCACCAGACTGTCAACCACAGCCAGCCCCTCACTCATCGAGGTTCCCCTCCCACCAGTCCCCTGCTTCTGCCCAACAGCAACGATTTTTCTCCCGAAACAGGCCCTGCAGATTTGTCGACGAAACAGTGAGTGAGGGCGATGAGTGAGTTCAACAACATCAGAAGTTTTGATAAGCTTCCTTTTTTCCATCTGCTCCTCCTCCTCTTCTTTATAGCCTGAATAGCAACAGGCGAACACAAGGAATATCGAGGCACCTCCTCCTCCCACCTTCCTCCCTCCCTCACGTCACCAGCCTTCATTTGGCGAGTCCAGGGTTCTCCTCACCCAGCATGGCGCCAGCCCGACAAACAATGGGCAAGAACCGCCTGCAGCGAGCCGCCAGCAGCCCACCAGCCCACCAGCCGGTCAAACAACCCGCCGATCCACAGGCCAGGTGGCCAGGCGTCAACACCAGGCCAGCGAGCATGAGCTCAATGCCAACGACCAGAACCTCCCAGCAAAACCGACCAATCAAGACTTCCACACACATCAAACATTTTATCCCAACGACAGCCCAACCCCACTGAGCCCCATCAGGAATACTCCATCAAGATTAATGAGTTACACATTATTTTCACAGACAGGGTGCAAAGAGTTACAGTGAGAACACTAAAGAGCCGGGTTTCATCACCACCTCACATTTGTGAAAGCACCGGTCAGCAGTCAAAACCGGTGAACTTAAATAAAGCATTCATTTATCCATCCATTTCCGTCTGTTACCAGTCCGCGTCAGCCAGCGGTATGGGGGAAAGCAGAGATCTCACCGTTTCAGCCCCGCCAGCGTCACTGGGACAACCCTCCGTCGCCTTACAGCCTGCCGACGTCTGCTGTCTTCTGTTTCGAACTCCTCTTTCTGTACAATATCACCTTTCTGTTCACAACTCATTGAGGCATTTCGATTTAACATGATTGCAGCAGATAAACCATTATCCTGCAGCACCGCGCCGGCTGCAGTTCGGGTTCAGGCAGACGGCAGCCATCGTCCGCCCACGTCCGACAGTCCTGGTATAAACAGCATTAATGTGTTATTTATCAAACAGTGAAGGGATGGCAAAGTTGATCATCACAGTCTGTCGAGCGCACGCACCGTGGTACGGAACAGGTGTCATTCCTGGTTTTCATCAGACAACTTCCGCTGATACTGAATTCCCCATTCATTCACGAACAGTTGCCGCACCAGCCAGACCACGAGTCAGAGATCGACCCACGTTCGAGCGGGCAAACGCGTTAACAGAGACCTCAGATATTCATTGACCAGAGTGTCTTCTGTTACTGTAAACAGCCTTTTGCCGTGTTCGCCTTCCAACGAACACAAGTTTCCAAAGCAGTGGCAGTGAACATCACGAGCTGTCAACGCAGACAGGTCCAGACTTCACCATGGAGTCTCAATTCCGCGCAGCGCCGATAGCCAGCCAACACCCTCTTCATTCCCCGTTCATAACCCTTCCCTCATTTATAACCCCATCTCGCAATCCGATCGACTTTCCGAATTTCAGGACCGCAGCCTGGTTGGCGGTACAGTGTCTCCTCCCAAAGTTCTGCTCATCACACTGAACTGGAATTGATTTAATGAATTGACTTTTAATATTTGAATGTCGACAGAACTGAGCGGAACCACACAGGTGATGAAGTGTGTGTGTGTGTCACCCCCGCAGAGGCGCATTGCTCATTTCCCTCAACATCAACGGTTGTGGCGAGCCAGTCGCAGCACGTCATCACCAGTTTCAGCACGCCTTCTGCCTTCTCCATCCCCTCACACTGTGGCACGATCTGTTTTCTCCTGTTCCCACCCACAAATGTGTGTCCATGTGTGAACAAGAGAAAGAAAGAAAGATCAGCTAGGGTCATTATAATATGTGAGAGGAGAAGAGGAGGCTGTAAAGGGGAGGAGAGAGAGAGAGAGAGACGCAGGAGAGGCAGAAGCACAGACCATTACAAATAATTAGTACATTTGAAAAGCTTCTTCATTAAATAAGCTATTAAATGAAAACAATGCGCCCGCAGGAGGTTGTTGGGGAAATTACTCAATAGCAATAACCGGACACACACACACACTTGCTCTTCATCACCTGTGAAGAGCTAGTTTCCTCGTCTCAGTTCTACATATTTCATTCAAATTAATTTAAAGTCGTCCATTCAAACTGGGGCTCAGTTCAATTGTATTGAAAGGCAGAGCCTGCTTTTTGGGAGAGGCAATAGGGCTATACAATCTAGCCAGGTATACTATTATTGTGCAGTCATTTGGAGGGTTTGTATGGAAAAGATGAGAAGTCAGTGGGCTGTAGGGTGAGGTTTCAAATGGGGAAGGAGTTAAGTAGCATGTGATAGGGCAGTGTTTGGCTGTTTCAGCCGGAGGAAGAGGTATTTCTTGCCGCAGGTGGAGCTCCATAGTGACAGTGGTCCCCTCATCACAGATGCCTGCACGATCCAACCAAAGCTCAACACTCAGACCAGCTGATAACCACCACCACTGCTTTAAAACTTGTGTGTTCATTTTCGAGGATGACGGATAGCACATACTATAAAAAAGACAATATTACAGTGAAGCAGAGACTTCACAAGGTGTGAAAATATACGAGTCTCTATTGCTGAGCGGTCATTACTTCATCATGATTTGTCATTGTGATCCCCTGAGTTCTGACTCAGTGTCTGTAATAATTGCAGCCTTCTATTCATGTGAATGGTGAATAGAGGAATTCATGTCAACAGGTTTTATCTGTAAGTGAAGGTAAAAGGTTAATTTGCCCGTTAGATTACAGTGATTGGCTGTATTGACTGTGTTGGTGAAGGAAAGCTTGCCACAAATCCTCTCCTTCACTGTTTGAGTAAAATGCTCCCATGTACATTAATACTATTTTATATTAATGGTTCTTGTGGTTGTGTTGGTTTTGGTTCCTCCTCCTGTCTGCCCTCACTGTTGACTGCAATAATAATGCTCCAATTTTCCCCACAGGGATAAATATAATTTTATCTTACTTTACAATCATGAGCTAAACCAAATGGTGCCTCAGACGGGATTGTAGACAGAAAGGTGATATTGCCTAAGGTAAGAAGAAGAGGAGTTCAAGAAAACTGCATTTAGAGACTTAGCAGAATAATCAACAGAGAGGCTATAAACTTGAATTCGTGGAGGACATCATTTCCCAGTGAGCTAACTGGGGCCCATAGAACAGTTATAGCGAGGAAGACGTCAGGATCTCCTTGCTTCCCATACTGCCTTTGCAAACTTGACTTGGACAAATGGCAAGATGGAAGAATGGATGGAGCAAATGAACGTCTTTTCTCTTATTTAAGTTCTGAGTTTTGGCTTTGCTGTTACTGAGCCAGTGCTCAAATTCCAAATGTAAGGGTAATAGGGTCACAGAGATTGTTGGGACAGATAGATAGGCCCAGTGTTTTAGTAGTCACTGTAATAGCATGCCTGTGTGTGGAATGTGTACTAAGAGTCACAACCTGGCTGGGTCTTGATGGAGTGACAGCAGTAGGGGGGGGTCACTGAGAATGGGCTATGTTTATTAGAGTTAGGTATATCCATTGTTTTACCAGGACAAAAATATTTGTGTATGTTTGTGTGTCCCTTGTTGTGGTTAGTAAACCTCCACAGAGCTCTTGAAAGCTACAAAAGATCAGTTTTTTTCGCTTGAAAGTGTCATTTAGCTTTATTGGAAATTTCCTTTCTTTTCCACCTTCACTGGCCTGAATTACAGTATTAACTCTGCCTGTACACCTGATTCAGACACCACCGCGGTCAGCTGATTGACTGGCTAATCTGACCAGCCAGAATGACTAAGTGACTGCTAAACGCCTCCTTGCAGAAGCAGTTCTTCTTCGACCATTTGTCTTTTGTCTGTTTTATTACAGCACCATAAACTCTGGAGTGAGAGAAGAACCCCAAAAAGATGGAGCTGTAACAGAGAAGCTGTGTGTGTGTGTGAGAGAGAGAGAGAGAGTGAGAGAGAGAGAGAGAGATGCTTATTAATCTTTTATTTCACCCCTGTGCCTTGTTCCAGAGCTATAAAGAGAGAGAGGCATGGAAAAAGAAGAAACATAAAAAGACTGAGTTACAGTGGCCTTTTCCATTCTCATAGACTTCTCCATCTTCGCCCCTCCCATCTCCACTCCTTTCTTTTGTCAACACAATCTGCAAAATCTGTCCCCATCTCAGGAAAAAATGCATTGCTTGTTAGATGGAAAGTTGAGGGTAAACAAAAAGGACTGTGAGGGAAAAAGAGAAACCTAGAGAATCAAAATGAGGGCTAAGTAACTGGTTTTAAGAAAGTATATCTGGTTAACTTTCTCCAATTAAATAATTCAGGAAGAACGCATCATTTGTGCAATGAATGAGACACAGAGTGAAAATGACAGCACAGGACAGCAGGATAACCCATAATAGGGAATTATAATAATATATGAAACACATTTCTGGTAAAGTCTTCAGTATGCTAAGTGGTTCAACATGGTCACATGCAGATCAGAATCAGTGGTTGAACACAAAGAGCAGACTTTTCCCAATCAACAGCTCCTCCTTTTCTATTTAACACACACACACACACACATGCACACACTACAGCTAACAGGTTTCTAGTATTATTCTTTTGCAGCCTTGATGTCCTCTCTGTCTTGGCTTTTAGCCTTCATACAAGACTAGAGCGCCGAGGAAGGATGTGAAAGATGTTTACTACCCGAGACTCCGTGTCTTCTTTATCAGAGAGGGGCAGAGGGTGAAGGGGATGAGTGAAATAAGAGGGAGGAGGTAAAGCAGGAAATAAATGGTGGAGAAGAGGCAGTAAGGAGGGAAACCTAATGGAAAATGTATTGTGTCAGTAGCTGAAGAGAGATGAGAATTGTAGAATATATATAGATATTTTTTACAATTGTTGTTCCATTGATATCTGTTGTTTTAGGAGATGCAGCCATTGTGAGATCCTGCTTTTCCAGTTAAGTAGTATTGTTAGCAATACTGATTTATTGATTAGTAGAGTTGGAAATTTGCTGACCCTCGGCCTCCTTGATGTTTTGAAAGCTGTGATTGTGGTTGTGTTAGTTTTATAATTGTTTTTGTGTGTTTAACTATTTTGCTGTAGCGTTGATTGATATCATTGTGAAGTAATTATTCCTGGTAATACCACATTGTCTTTATTAAGTTGCAAATGCTTCATAATGGCAGTGTTATCCATCTCAAATCTTCTCATATTATAAGCAATATAGTTCAGGTTTTTCAGTGGGTTTCTGCAGCCTTGGCCTGTATCATAAAACTTTTCATTGTTCGGTCATGCACAGCATGATCTTTTGAGTGTTTTGGACCCAGATTTCTGATGGATTAATGACTGACAGTTTGTTCAATTATGTCCCCTGTTAGCAATGTAAGGCAGGACCTGACATCAGCCAGCATTACGTTACACCCCATGAAGTCGGGTGTGTGAGTGTGTGTGTGTGTGCATCTTTTTCCAATGCAGCCAGACAGCGCACGTGTTTCCTTTAATTTGCTCAGTCATGCCTGTATGATAGCATTATAAGACCATAAGAGTGTGTGTATGTGTGTGTGTGTCAGCCTATATCTGTCTCTTCTTTCCGTGTCATCAAGCCATTCAGTGCCACATGACAATATTACACTCTGAAGCATTTGTGTGTGCATCACTGTGTGTATGTGTGTGTTTGGTGTCTGTTAACACACTTTAGTAGGTCTGGGAAATGAAACAGCTGTTAACCCCCCCATCTCTTTCCACCCATCTCAGATGCTTGTGTTCATTATCGGTCGCCCTCAATCAATTAGCTCTACTAATTCAGGTGTGTGTGTGTGTGTGTTGGGGAGGGGGTGGTGGTGGATGCGGTCAACCATCTCATTGAAGCGGCGGCTCCAAATCAAATTTGAGGGCCAGAGTAGCAACCCCTCATTTCCCGTTCTCATCTTTCCCCTGCTCAGCGCACACGTGGACACAAAACCACAGCAGACATACTGGATGAAGACGTACAACTAGACATGTGCACACACACTTGTGCACTCACACAGACACGCACACATATACACACACACACACACACACTCTGAGTCCAGAATCTGGTTATTTCCTCATGGCAGATTATTATGGCAATTGAAGACTCAGGTGATAAGTCTACCAGCTGCAGGAAATAGGATTTTACTGGAAGCAATTCCATACCTCCATCCATCTACTCATCCATCCATCTGTCCATCCATCCACCCAAAAGTCCACTCTTCCACCCATCCGCATCTGGCCACTGATTTGCCAAGTCTTTGCACATCAGTTTACTCTTCAACACTTCAATTCTATTTGCGACTTTATCTGCATTCATCAACCAACATCACGGTTTTATCCTTCCATCATCCATCCATCCATCCATCCATCCATCTGTCTATCTTTCTGAACCAGACAGAAAATAGGATTTTCTCCAGAAAGCAAATCAGTATTCTCCTTTCCCTCCACCTCCATCCATTCACATGTTCCTCATCTCTGCCAGACTTATGAAAATAGTGATTTTCACTGGAAGTAACTCCAATTATTATATCACTCCTCCTGCTTCTGGTCCCTGTTCCTCTTGCCCCCTTTCCTATAAATAGATATGTAACTACAACCATGCATTTGTTCCCCAGTAACTCCTCCTTAATTCACATCATCAAAGTGGTAACTAAGTTTGTCATCATTTTAAATTTTGTTTGTAGGGAGTTATTTCAGTGTCTGCAATTACAGCTTGCTTGCTTCCACTTGCTATGTTTATTCCAACCAACTCATAAATTTCTGTATGCCAGAGGGTGAATCATTCATTGTATTACACCACAATGAAGCATGAAGCAACATGGAACTCATTCAAGTGTGTAATACTGACTGTTGAAGGCAAACATCCAACAATCCACACCTCCCTCGTTTTACCTCGACGATCTCCTTCTTTTTTCTTCCCTGGCTCTTTTAGGTCGATTCAGACCAACAACATAACAGCACTGTAATAGCATTTGAGTCCACAACACCGGCCTAATGTACAAAGACATCTATTCATGGTGTATCACTGAAACTCAGTTTCTGGTTTGTAATTCATCTACTCTGTAGCCACATGCCCCGTGTTATTTGCTATCTTAACACTGCTATACTAGTATCCCCTCTCAGTCTCCTCTTTCACCCCACCGCCTGCTTTGCCTTCTTAAATGTCTGCTGAGTTACAACGGCCAGGCTATTTCTTCATCCCTCAGTTCTGCTACCCTTCCATCCGCTCCCTCCTTAATCCACCCTCCAATCCCACAGTAAGCATGGATACAAAAAGGTCAAAATATTTTCCATTTCAGTCCCCTAGGAGATGGAACAATACCCATATGTATAAGGAGTTTTAGAAAAGCTTTGGAAATTAGTTGTTTGAACAGTGCAGGCAACAATGAGAGTCCTCGCATGTGTGTGTGTGTGTGTGTGTTCTGTCATGCCTATGGGTTGAGCTCACACGTGATGTTTGTAACTGATAGTCCTGTGGCAATTCAAACAAAACATGTTAAATTCCTCATTGATACCCCTTGCATGTGTGTGTGTGTAATTGAGTATTGTTTCTTTAATTACAAGCTAAGAAACAACTAGATTACTCAAGGTGTTTACAGCCTATTAGCATACAGAGGCACTGAGGAAAGGGGATAAAAATGTCTGTCTCTTCCCAGGTAAAATATAAAGGAAGGATAGGAGGAAGGGGAAGGAGCTGGCAGAGGAGAGGTGAGATAGCGTTCCTCCCAGTGAAGTAGGTGAGTTAGAGAGAAAGATGCAGAGGGGTGCAAGCGAAGACGAGTGGGCGGAGGAAACAATTAGAAAGAGAGAGAGAGACCAGTTGTTGTTGTAATATGCATTAATAGCGAATACACACACACTGATACAGTTCATGTAATCAGCTCTCTGAGGGGTTAGAGGCCACTTATCATGTTAGGTTCCCTGAATGGCTCCTTATCATGATCAGGACCCCATCTGCCCCGCATCTGTGTGTGTGTGTTAAAAGGTGTGTGTTCATGATGTTTCATTACTGATAATCCTATCAGCTCTGTGTCATCTAAGACAACAAGGATCCCCCGCCCCCTGCAAAGAAACCACTGTTACTATGCTTTCCACTGCCCAAGGATCCACACACATCTCCCATCTCCTAAGGCTGTTGTTACTGTTAATGTCATTAGACAGAGGAGGATGAAGATTTTCTGTGTGTCCTGTCATTGAAAGTACAAAAGTGTGTGTGTGTTGCATACTGGTGACCAGCACCCATTCCTCTCATTCCAGTGTTACAGCTGAGTGACTTGCCCAAAACAGGTCTGTCTTTGTTTTTCTTTAACAATACCGCCATACATATGACTGTACCTGTCTTATCAGAGGTAGGATTGCAGTGTGTGTGTGTGTGTGTGTTACATTAAAGTACAGTTAGCTCCAATTACTGAAACCCACTGCGGTTCTTAAATGAGAAGAATAAGACCAGTGAAGATCTGAAGTTGGGACAATAAAGAGAAAACAATAGAGGGGATGGAATGAAGGAAGTGGAGTTTGATGGTGAAGGAAGGGCAGGCAAGTTCTCTTGTCCCAGTTGACAGTGACTATGGTGCTAAACACAGTACCTCAGCTGTCACACCAAAGCCGCAATCCAAAATGTCGTTCTTAGAGGAACAAGGAGAGTACATCCCTGTAATCAGACCGCTGCCCTGGTCTCACACGCTAGCTCTATGCACAAGGTTTTTTTTCCCTAAAGACTACAAACCTTTAAATAATTAAAGCTGTACCCATTTCTGCGGTTTTGTACGGTTTGTTGCACCTTCCATTCAGTTAAGATGGTCATACACTTATTTCAAACTGCATCTTGTGTGTAACAACTAGTCTAAAACATGGAGTGGTGAAGTGGGAGAGAAACTCACCCACCTGTGCTTATAGGCTTTCAGTACAGAAGGATAGGACCCCATCTCTCCATCGAAAAGCATCTCTGCTTGCCGCAACACAGAGGCAATAGGTGTGGTTTGGCAGTTGCTTGAAAGTCTGAAAAGATTATCTTCTTGAAAGGTATAGATACTTAAACTTCACCAAAAGACCCGACGAGTGGTCACACATTCTGAAATGAACTCTATATAAAACAGCACAAGCGAGTTTAATTCAGCTAAGTCAACAACAGCTCTGAGAGATTTTTTGCATTCAACATCTAAGAAAATTAACTCTGATGATGAGGAACCTGTCATTCTTGTCCAAGCATTGCAAGTCTACTTGAAAACAATGGGATGAATGTCAATTTGATAACGACCCACATGTACGCTTAACGCTTCTGTAACCACGGCGCCCCATAGCGGTTACAAAGCCACGCAGACATCTTCGCAGCCTGGGCGTCATTTCACCACTGAGGATCACAGTTATTAACTGCTGCTGCTGCTGCCGCCACCAGCTGAGTCAACATCCCAGAGGACATCCTACTACAACCACACTGAGAGAGAGTGTTATAGGAAGAAATGGAGGAAGCGTGGCAAGGGAAAGAATATAGTAAGAGAGAGCAGAAATGACAATCAGACATAAAGGAGGTGAGAAAAGGGATGAAAAGGTATGCTGAGAGAGAAAACGTGGACAGAAAGAGGAAAGATAAAGAGGAAACTAAGTATAAATGTAGATCAATGAAAGAGAGAGAGAATACCTGTTGCCAAGAGAACAATTTTCCTTGTAACCGACAGCCCAGATCCCTGGACACTGCTCTCATGTATATCCGTATCAGTGAACGCCTGTGCTTGTTTGTGTCGTGGTGTGTGGCTGTGTATATATTTGTCTCTCTCATCACCTGTCATAATAGCCGAGTGGACCCGCACGCCACAGGCTGTACCAGATTATCACCACTTAATGCACTCCACACAGAAACACACATACAATAATAACGGACAAAGCACTATAGATACAAACGATTTATCATTAGAGGACAATGCATTACCACAGTTTCTACAGAGATGTGGCAGCATGTACATCCAGGTAAATGAAAGTACAGATATTCCTGAACATAACTGACGCAGACACACACCTGTCAACGCCATGTGGGCAAAGCGCCTCTTTACAATACCATCTACGGGTGTGTCTGCAGCCAGAAAAAGATCTCGTATGTGTGTAAAATCTTTCAGCAGATCCAGCCCATCTGCACTACCTCACATGTGTGTGTGTGTGTGTGTGTGTCTCAGCTCTACTCCATGTCAGTGTAGCCCATGTTAAGTGTTGACACACCAATTTACTGTGGCTTCCGCAGACCTGCCTCAGTAATATGGCTTATTGATGAGAAATCACAGGGAGCTTGGAGGCATGCGCATCAGCATGTTGTGTGCGCTTGTACTGAGTGTTTTCAGTGTTGGTAAACGCACTGAGATTAAATATCTGTCGCCAAGAACAGATAAATATGGTCAGTCCATTGGTGATGTTTGTACACATAAATATTTACTATCTGTGAGCGACTGTGTCTGTTTGTGAGACACTTTGATAGCTTGTGGGTCAGGAAAAATACAAGAGGTTTTTTTTTTATTTCAGGTATGTAATAGGAGGTGCTACGCGAATGTGTTTTTACCAATGAATTTATGACTGTTGAACAGGAGGTTTCATTTTGGTCAGTGGTGAACAACTGGATAAAATACAGCCACTGCAGTGTCCCTGGAGTCGGAAGGTGCCAACAGGTTGATGCCCACACTCTCACACAGAGACGAAAAAAAAAAACACACACCAAAGACAGATTCCAACTATGTACCCAGACAAACATTCCAACTTCTGAAATGTGTGACACACACAAATATCTATTTGGAGACACACTACATAAGGCAACAGAAGTGAGGAGAGGTTGATGGACACAGAGTCATGGTTCTGAGATCACCACATTCTCTATAAAAATATTAACTCTAAAGATGGATGGGCTAAGGAAGCAGTGGAGTGGTAACTGGTGGAGATCAGAGAAATCTCAGTGGCCGGTAACACGTGCAGCTGATTACTTTGGATATGCTAACATTGCAGAGACTCATGGCAGCCTGAACTAATAAAACTTTGTGTGCACATGGACACACACAATAATTTGTTAACATCAACATAAAGTGTAAAGCAGGGAGAAATAGGAAAGAAAAACCCAAACATTTACAGGTGGCAGGAAAAGAGAGATGCACCACTGAAAACAGAAATCCTAAATCATGAGGAAGCTATGAAACAGATTAATTCATAAAATCAAATCAGGCAACCAGAAAGAGTGGTAGAGGATGCAGGTGTTGGTGAGGTGTGGATAGGGCTGGCCAGTAGTGCTTGGTCGACAGGCCAGCAGACAAGTTCTTCCTGACGAGCGAGGATCACCTTACCCTACTGGTTTCTAAGGTAGTACTGTTGCAACACACACACACACACACACACACACACACACACCCAAGCAATGTTTTCATATAATTGCATTGGTATTTATTACTTTCATTCACAGTGACTGGAGCTAAGTGGTAGTTGTAGGTTAATAAAATCAACTGGAATCAGCTTTGGCACGTAGAAGGGTCATGCAATGATGTCAAAATTCAGCGGTTGGTAGTTAGCAACACTAGAGCAAAAGTTCCTTAGTACAACAGTACACAGCATAACATCAGTGTATCCAGATAAACAAAAAGATAGAAGCCTGAATATTTTCATTAAACAAAATGATGGTTTATTGTTTGATGTCTGGGCTTTACTCTAGTGTGTATGCAAAGATGTGCTTGTAGTGACTCTTAGCCAGCAAGACTCTCAATCACATCAGTATATGACGTGTGTCATCGCCACATGTAAATGTTGCCTTCCGTGTTACTAAGGTAAATACAGTGCTGCAGCAAAGACAGAGTGGGTCTAAAGCAATGCAACAACCAAATATGGAAACTTTATGCTGTTAAACTCACATATTAAACTTTCGAAAGACATTTCCCGTTAATGAGTCACATATGTGCTCATCAGGGTTTGGTGATCAAATGAAGTTGTATCTGTAGGTAGAAATGCTAAGTGAATGTCTGCCTGTGTGCAGCGAGGGAGCAGCATTTCCATCCATTGCCCACAAAATGACTCCCCTGGTGATGTCAGCGTGACTTGGGAACCCAGTCCACTGCTTGGCAAGAAGGAAAGGTGTCATGATTAGCATATCTCAGTTTCACAACATACTGTTGTAAGTTATACAGAAGAATGCGTGAAGGGAAAGTCCAGAAGGTTTAGTCCATGTGGTGCGTTGGTGTGGAATTTAATGATTCGTAGAGGTTACTGCTGACTTTTCCTGTCCAAATTCCTCCTGCCAGCTTGTATATACTAAAGATATTTCTAGCAGTCAGCATGTTTCAAAATCTGCAGGAAACAGTTTATAAAAAGGCTTCTGTCTGTTATCTGTTATATCTAACTAAAAGTTCAAGCAATTTGGGATTAAACAGATGTTAATAGCAGCAGCAATTTGGTTGGTCTAGATCTCAGCTAGCTTTCATGTGCAGCATGTCTACCTGTCCTCTATTACCTAAATGAGAAATTCTCAAAGTGTGTAATCGAGCTCAGAGGAATGTTAGACTGATATTAGCATGTGATTGCTCTGTGCTCTCATCACTTGACTGATTCCAGTGGGCAAGGGTGGGTTCAGTTTCAGTGGAAAGACACAGGATGAGGGGAGCAAGAGGGGAGAGAGCTACAGGTTACAGAGGTCGTACGACTGGAGGGACCCAGGGAATGACTAGGGTGACAGTTTCTCTCTCTCTCACACACACACACATACACACAGCCTGTCATGGAAAAAGAACTTAATACCTTCAGACCTCCAGAGATGTTAGGAAACATCTGAGTGACAGTTTGATGGCGTGCGTGTGTGTGCCTGCGTGTGTGCCCATGTTTCTCGTTGCTGATCCGTTGAGATCATCGATTCACCTGTCTGCTGGTGGTTATAGGGCTGTTACAGTAAAGGTAGAACTGATCGAGAAATTAGAAAGTGACCAATTTATCTTATTTCCTGCCATGATCAGGACTGTGATTGGTGAAATATGTCATCAGTATATCACTGTGTAAGCTTGCTTGTTTTCAGAAATTCTCATGTCAGAGAAGTCCAAGAGGCTATATGTATATTTATCCCGAGAAAATAAGCCCTTGTGTGATTTTTCTTCTCTGTCATAAAAGAAATAGAGGTTTTGAAAGGGGTTTTCTTCCCACGAGATAACCCAGCTGTGCCATATGGCTCCTTGTATGTATGTGCATCTGTGTGTGAATGTGTGGTGGGTCCTGGAAGGCAGCAAGAGACAAAATCTGGGTTGGTTTTTTTTCAGACCACAAAGCTTAGTGTCGCTACAGGCCCTAAAACACACCTCCTCCCACTGACAGCCTCCCATGTTATACCACTGGGAGAGAGCGGCACGCAAGAAAGAGAGAGAGAGAGAGAGAGAGTGAGTGTGTGAGCAGCAGCAGGAAGTGAAAGTGGAGTACAGAAATCCAGTCACCATCAATATACATGTATATATTCTGAAATGATTCCCCATTATTTACCATTCATTCCCATTCCTGTATGTGTATCGGCCTGCCTGTGAACACATGTGTGTGTGCATGCACATTTGTATTGTATTTCTGTCTATCCTCCACCCCTTGTTTTGATTATTCATTAATGACCCATGTGTGTGTCTTGGTAAACAGGTTTTCATGGCCCCAGCCTGTAAATAACAAATGTGAAGTCCAATATTACCACGACGACTTTATGATATAAATCTGTCCTACTGTACAACAAACTATTAATCTTCCGCGGTAACTCGTTGATTATTAGTGTCACAGCATTGTATCATTAGCATTCATTACTAATTATCAGGTTCCTCTGTTTGGATTTTCTAAACATGCACACGTCAGTGTTTCAGCTGTTAGTACTGTAAACCGCCTTAAGGTCTTAAAGCTCCCAGCACTGTTACAAAGCCTATGTTGTGTTGTGGGTTTATTCTTCTCTTTTTTCTGCCTCTTTCTTTTCACCTCCTCTATTCTCAGCAAGGAAGAAGAGAGAGAGAGAGAGAGATGGGAAGGAAATAATGTGAAAGGGAGAGACATCTAGACAGAGAGAGTGGAGAGAGACGGAGAAACAGAGAAAAGAAGGGGAGAATCTGATGAAGAAGAGAGGGAGAAGAGGGAGATGTGTGTGGACAGGGTAAGAGAGGGGTGAGGCAAAAGAGAGAGGGAGGAGGAGATGAAACTGCTCTTTAATCAGTGAGGGGGGCTATATGAGGCGGGCTGAGGCCTACCAACTGACATACGGGCAAGGCACGGCGTGCACGCACACAGAGCCAGGACTGAGTGAGCAGTCCTGCACGCGCCACAAACCCGGCGGAGATCGGAGGGAAAGGAGTGCACTGTCGTGAGCTGCTGGGAGAAGGAGAGAGAAGGAGAGAGGACAGAAACTGAACTGTTGAGGACACAGAGAGAGAGAGAGAGAGAGAGAGAGGGAGGGAGAGGATACAGAAAAGCGTGTTTCAGCGCGAAGAAACGCTCAGTTTGCAGGAGGAGAGTTGGAGAGGCTGCGTTCGTCTTCCCCGACGTTTTACGCACGCACGCTGGAGCTGCCTCTTCCTGGAGATCTGTGTCATCTTTTGCGCAAGAACGGACCGTTACCGGACAGTACAAGAAAGGAAAGTCGATGGGAAAATATTTTTTGTTCTCAATCACAGGTGCTTCCTAGCAATGCGTCACTTAGAGAGAGAAAGAGAGAGAGAGGGAGAGACAGTGGTAGAAGACTTTTTGGGAATAAATATTTCTACTGAGCCGGAAGGAGAAAGACGCGTTACTTTTTTTCCAGGTTTTAATAAACTCACGCTCGTCGGATGAATGTTTCCTTGATGGTCCTTCCCTGGTTTCTACCAGTAACATTTCTACTCTTGTTTGAAATTTGTGATTTTGTCCGTTAACCGCGTTGACCGGGTTCAGTATTCCCACGCGCTTGACTGACGGCGCGCAGACCGCGCACCCGACATGGATTTCGGCGGCTTTAAAGTGGTGTATTTGTTGACAAACTGCGCCGGACTCTAGATCAGTTTGTGCTAATTCAGTAGACCGTTTTCCACGATAGAAGACGGAGTGTCCTGCACTGACACAGCCCGTGAACATTGTAGTTTGTAGCAGCGTGATATTCCCTGAGAGCCCTGTGAACACAACCCAGCATTTGTAGAGGAGTTTGGGCACCAGTGCTGCGCCTTTTTGAGAGAGAGCAATAGAAACTGGGAGAGGGACTTTGACTGCAGCTTTGTCATCATAACAAAACCAATAGAGGAGGAGAAGAGGTGATTTTTTCGTTACACTCAAGGGAAAAGATGGATTTACCACATGGCTCTGTGGATGTTTACTGGCTTTTCTTGCCTCCAGCAGTCAAAGCTAAAAGAAGGAGGTAGGTTTGACACTTTTTCTTGAGACTTTCCCTGTCCGCGATTCGTATGAAGGTAGGTGCTAAATGGAAATGAAACCGCTTTTTTTCAGAGAGGGAGAAAATTCCCACACCCGCATCACAAGTACAGTGTCTCTGATAAACATCAGAAGTGATTGTCAAACCAAAATGCGTAATGAACATTAAAACATTTTTAGGGGACAGTCACATTTATTTTGTTTTATAGACTTCCTCTGAGCCTTCCTTCCAAGTAATGCGCTGATAAAATGCAGTCGTGTGCCTGATTATTTCAGTTTTAGGGACAATCAGGAGGGAGATCCCTGCTGCTGATTGACCGGCGTTAATAATTAGAGGTCCAAAACAACAGTCACATTATAACGACTGAACAAAATCAGTTATTTTTCCTAGCAAAGCTCTCTACTCATTTTCCTGACAGACATTTGTGTTCGCTGATGCCTGGTGCTTATCCGCGGACTTTCTAACAAGTCAATTTTACAGATAAGATCATCAGCAGCAGAAACCTGTCGTCCCTCCCCGTTGCTTTCACCTGTCCTGTAATAACAGGGATGTTGGTTCAGTACCTGTATTGATTTTTGTCGTCTTGAAAACATCCGCAAATTACACATGCTGTGGATTTTAATCTGCAGGTTAATCAATGACTCTTCTCAGGAGAGCAGCGATGCAGTGATGAAAATCCCGTAGTCTTCTATCGGACAGTCTGTGTCAGTGATCTGTAAGGTAACCGGCAGAGTTTGCTAGACCCATCGCGCCTGTTTTATCTCATAATGTGTCACCAAGGTGTAGTCTCGGGGCGACATCTACTGGACAGTTTTTACCGAGAGGCTGGCAGCTACATGCGTTTACCTCCTGCCGCGTCTGGAACGCACCGCCGGGGTGGCAGCGTCTCTGACCGGGTTACTGTCTCCGTTCACTGAGTGGCAGCACCGGCGCCGCAGACGCACCGAGGTCCGACTCGCCCGTCTCCAGCGACTCCAGGCTGCGGAGGTTCTTTTCGCTCCCCGAGTCCGCGAGAGCGACCCCGGTATCAGATGCACTGTAACACCTCATCAGCAGTACATACATATACACGCACTGGCTCTGGATAAGAGAAGGCAGAAACGGTCCGCTCACTGCACTGATCTAATAGCTCTAACGCAGGATCCTTTGTAATGTTTTTTAAAAGCATGAGGAGGAAAGTGGAAACCTGCTTTTATTCCTTGTCCCCTGCTGCACAGAGGATTAAACAAACATTTTCCAGTGGTGATTATTGTTATGTTACAGGTGTGTACTTACGGAATCCTGAAGCTGCCTCAGCTAACGCGCTGAGCTGAGAACTGGAGTTCATTTCTTTAACTCTCCTCCCTCGTCATGGATTTTTAGAGACTGATGTCCCTATTTTCTCACCACTGTTTCTAATGTTCTATCAAAGAGAGATTGAGAGTCCTGACAAAACTACTTTCTCACCTCCTCCCTCCTTTGAGATACAGTTGTGTGTGTGCATAGTCAGGAAAAAGAGAGGGGATTGAGAGACAGCTGTGGGAGCAGTTGTGTTGCATTCTAGGTTTTATTAATTTAGGGTTTATCAGAAGGCCAGCCTGGCTTTTGCAGATCTCATGACTTGGATTGAGTGGTCCGCTCCACAAATGTTGTTTTGAGAACACAGAGAGCACACTGGTTAATACCTTACATTGCATTTCAATTGAATGTGAGGCCACAGGTACCATGTGGACAGATGGCTGGACGCGGTGGTATTTCCAAGTCAACTGAAATCTGGAAAGCCGTTCCAGGCCACTGTGAGCAAATTAACAGAAATTAATGTTTGATTTTCACAAAAGACTGATAACTGCTTGATACTTTGATAAACCCGTAGTATTGTCCTTGTCCCATAGACAAACGACAGCTGGTCATTTGGATGAACAGTGTAAAGTGATCCATGTTTACAGTCAACACCAAAGCAGGAAGTACTGAATGAGGTTCTTACTGCACAGACAAATTACATGGAAACTGTGGCATTTTAGGGCGATGGACATGTGAGGATGTGGTTTTCTATTCTGTCTTCATTAATCATCATTGTGTTTTAACCATGACCACAATCTTTATTTAACTTAACAAAGAAGTTAAATTCCTTTAACAATGAGATCATCAGTTTGGCAAGAATAATTCAGTAATTAACTTAAATTGACTGGCAAAAAACTTATCTACTGACAACAGACGAACCTTCATTAGCCTTATCAGGACTGAAGCTTCTCCCATCTGTCACAATCAGAGCTCACCGAAACCCCACACACGCATGCTCAGCAGTAGGTTACACAGGACTGAAGCCTCAAAGGCAACCCTTTACAGATGCCCTGCTCTGTTGTCTCCGGAGAGATGGAGCAAGGAAAGCATAGTGAGACTAAGAAGTGTATATATAGCGAGAGAGAGGAGGGAGGGATGGAGTACAGGGAGGAAGTAACAGAGACAGAAACAGGCAGAGGGAAGCTGCAAGAAGAAGTGAACGAAACGGAAGAATGATTTAGCCCTTGCCGTTTGATCTCGTTTCTTCATTCCGTTTGATCACAGCCAGCCCAAGGGAGATAAACGGACATAATTGGCCACTCAAGACCAGCTGTCTGCCTCTATAGAAAGTCCCTACTGAAATATGCTAATATTGTAAACAGGCTCAATGATGCACACTGTGAGAAGCAAGTACAGTAGATGAATTGCCCACAGGTACGAAGCTAAGGACTGCTTATGGGACTGTTTTTGGATGGCTCAAACCAACTAATGTGATTTAAAAGTCTGGAAACAGAGGGGAGGAAGTTTTTTTTTTTTTCAGAGATTTTGGGGTGAAAAAGTCACTCTACTACAGTATAGGTTCATTAATTCAGCGATTGCATTTCATTTGTGTGCTGCCAGTGATCAGTTGTCACTGTACTGCAGAATTTAAAGACATCTACCACTGGGCCTTCGAGCCCTTTACCCCACACTCCAATATAACCAGGTGCTGCGCTGTTCTGTGGGCTCGGCTTTACAATAATTAAATGTTACATTGACCGTCCCGATGCCATCAATTAAAACAAACCATCCATCATTTGTTCACTAAAAAGGTTATATCCTGTTTTAGCTCACTTACACGAACTGACCTGCCACCAGCACAGCCATATTCCTGTGTAATTACTTTTTACATTAGAAAAAATCACCTTTATTAGCCTGAAATATTACAGATATTATATTCTACAAACTGTATTTGTCTATTTCACTGTAATTTTGTAAGCCTGGATAATTACTTGTGCATATGGAGATTGGTTAGTACATTTCGCCAAAGGCTAAAATACATCGTTTATTATAGCAAGTCAAAGCAACAGTTAAAAGAGCAAGTTAATGAATAACCAACATTAGCAGCAAATATATTACAGCTGACCAAGAAGGATAATTAGTGACTGAAACTTCAATATCCATAATGCTTTGTCTGTGCATTTCCAGCTTACTTCTTATCATTTTCCATGACGTTTTTAATATTCCCATTTTAGTAATTCTTCATTACTACAGCAGACCACCCAGATGTGTGTTGAACAAGTCTTACTGCTACTCATGTGGAAGGAAATTTTATTATTGCAAAGTCTGTTCATGATGCTTTAACAAATATAATCCCGCAAGTGCCCAGAAACAATGAAGCACAAAAAGAAAGAGGGCAAGAGAGAGAGATGAGATGAGGGACAAGAAAGAGAGGGAAGAGCGAAGAGGGCTACAGGAACAAGAGGTTAGTACGAGGAGGCAGTAATGAGTGGAGCCACCTGCAGTAAACCAACCCTGATTTATCTCTTCTCTTTATCGAGCACGGGAAGCGCTCTGGAGATGAAGTATATTAATATATATTGTCATTATAATATACAGACAAAAATTAGTTTCAGATATTCCATTGATGATTATGTTTTTTTTTGAAACCATAAAATGAACCTGAAACAGCCACAAAGAAAAAGTCACGCTTCACATTGTGATGGTTTGATTCAAAACTGCCTGGACGTGGACGGACGATGCGTTAATTTGACAGTGACAA
>BRZM01000036.1:2394361-2404572 GCA_033238685.1 Lates japonicus
GTCTTACTATACTATGACTTTTTTGATGCCATATTATGCCTGTATTTTTTGATGATGCATAATAACCTATACTATATGACATTTTTTAGACCATTTTGATACCTTATTATACTACCCAATGACATTTTTGATAATTTTGTATACATAATATACACCTGTGTTTTTGACAATTTTGATTACCTCACTATACTATGACATTTTGACAATTTTGATATACTTACTAAACCTTAGCATTTTTGACTGATTTGATACCTTACTAAGCCATTTTGATGATTTTTTGATGCCGCCTATACTGTGACTTGTTTTGGACTATTTTTGATACCTTACCTAAACTACGGCATTTTTGATGTCTTACTATACTATGACATTTTGGACTATTTTCATGCCTTACATATGACATTTTAGACCATTTTTTGATACCTTTTTTAAACTATGACATTTGATTATTTTGATGTCTTACTAAACTGCCAACGCTGTTTGGACTGTTTCTGATGTATATACTGCAGCATTTTGGGCTAACACGATACATACTAAACTATAGCTTGTTTGCAGACTTTTCATACTGTATTATACTATATTTGGACCATTTTGATACATATTAACTCTGTGACATTTTGGACTACTTTTTGATGCCTTACTAAACTGCCAACATTTTTGATGATTTTTGACGCCCTGTATGTATTTTGATGATTTTTGATCGCCATACTATACTGTGACATTTGGACTAATACGTACCTTACTAAACTGCATTTTGATGATTTGCGATGCCTTACTATACTACGAGCTTTTTTGATGCCATATTATACCTGTTGTTTGCAGTGATTTTGATGTCTTACTAAACTTCTGTGTTTTAGACCATTTTGATGCCTTGTATATATGACATTTTGGACTATTTTGATGCCTTACTATACTATGACATTTTTAAAATGTTGCAGTCTTACTATACATATGACTTTTTGATGTATATTATACTATAACATTTTGATGATTTTTTTTGTGTCTTACTATACTATGACATTTTTATTGATTTTTGATACCGCCTATACTATGACATTTTTGATGATTTTGATGCCTTACTAAGCTATGACATTTTTTATTAATTTTGATGTCTTACTATACTGTAACATTTTTATTGATTTTGATGTCTTACTATCTATGACTTTTTTGATGCCATATTATACTGAAAGCATTTGCAGTGATTTTTTATGTCTACCTATACTATGACATTTGGACCATTTTGATACGTAGTAACTATGACTTGTTTTTGATTGACGCGATATCTTCCTTATACTATGACATTTTGGACATTTTGATGCCTTATTATACTGTGACATTTTTTGGACTATTGCGATGCCACACTGCGCTTATGACATTGCAGTGATTTTTGACGCCGTATTATACTATGACATTTTTGATGATTTTGATACCATATACCCATACTGTGACATTTTGGACTATTTTTATTTGCCTTACTAAACTTCATAACGTACAGTGACGAACGTTACCTATACTATGGCTGCAGTGCCATATTATACTATGACATTTTGATGATTTTGATGTCTTACACTAAACTATGATAAACTGTTTAGACCATTTTGATGCCATGTATACTATGGCATTTTTGGACTATTTTGATGCGCCCACCTGCGGCGCGGCAGTGATTTTGATGTCTTACCCGCCACTGTAATTTTTTATTGATTTTGATGCCTTACTAAACTATGACATTTTTGTGGTTTTGATACTGCCACTATACTGGCGAACGCATTTTGATGATTTTGATGCACCGCCCTATACTGTGACATTTTGGACTATTTTTTGATGCCTGCACTAAACTACTTATGACATTTTGGACCATTTTGATACGCCTTACTCAGCTATGACATTTTTGATGATTTGCAGTACCTTACTAAACTATGAAATTTTTTGATGGTTTGATGCCTTACTATATGTGACATTTTTGACAGTTTTTGATGCCATACTATACAAGCATTTTGGACTATTTTTTGATGCCACTAAGCATGACGTTTTTGATGATTTTGATGTCTTACTATACTATAGCATTTTACGTTCTTGATGCCATACTAATACTATGACATTTTGACCATTTTGATGCCATACTATCTAAGCATTTTTAGACCATTTTGATATATTGGCTGACTTTTGGAATTATTTTTTGATGTCTTCACTAAACTATGACATTTTGGACTATTTTCCTTGCTATACTATACTATGACATTTTAGACCATTTTGGTCACCTTACTAAACATAACGACTTTTTTGGTGTGCGATGTCTTACAAGCTTAAGCCTTCTTTGGAGCCTTTCTGATGCCTCTGCTTCATGACATTTTGGAACCATTTTTTTAGTCCCTTACTAAACTATGACATTTTGATGATTTTATATCTTACTACTATGACATTTTGATGATTTTCCCAGTCTCATACTACTTTTATGACATTTTTGACCATTTTTGATGCCATACTATACTAGGACATTTTTGATTATTTTGATGCCATATTATACTAGGACATTTTTGATGATTTTATATCTTCTGCCCTGCTTTGGACCATTTGCAGTGTATTAAACTATGACATTTTTGATTATTTTGGTATACGCTATACTATGACATTTTTTAGACTATTTTCATGCCTTTATGACATTTTAGACCATTTTCAGTGCCATGTATATATGACATTTTGGACCTTTTTTGTTGCCTTTTATACTGCGACTTTTGATTACCTTCTATGCTATGACATTTTGATGATTTTGATACCCATACTAACCTGGCATTTTTAATGATTTGATGTCTTACTCATGCAACATTTTCATCGCTTTTATTCTTACTCGCTTCTGTGTTTTGATAATTTTGCGATGTCTTACTATACTACCAACGCTGATGATTTTTGTATCTTACTATACTACGGCTTGTTTTTTAGACCATTTTGATCTTGCTATACCATGGCTTGTTTTTTGTGATTTTTTAGTACAGCCATACTATGACATTTTTACAGTAATTTTGATGTCTTACTGCTTACTACATGACTTTTTTGATGCCATATTATACCTAACATTTTAGTGTTTTTGTCCCTCTGCAAACATTTTGGACCATTTGTTCACCTTATTATACTATGACATTTTTGTTGATGATTTTGACGCCATATTATACTATGACTTGTTTTGACAATTTTGATACCTCACTATACTACAACATTTTTTAAAGTGATTTTTGATGCCTAAACTATGACATTTTTGGTTTGATCACCCACACTTACGTGACATTTTGATGATTTTGATATATTTATACTACTTGTTTTGGACTATTTTTCCTTTTTGCCCTATCTTACCCGCATTTGGGCTGAAGCCCAGTCTGCCATGTACTGTGACATTTTGGACTGACGCGATGCCTAAACCATGACTTTTGGTGATTTTTGGCGCCATAGTATACTATGACATTTTGTTGATTACGATGCCATACTATACCTTGGTGGGCATTTTTTGGACTATTTTTGATACATACTAAACTGCGACATTTTTGTTTTGATACCTTACTATACTGCGGCTTTTGATACCGTATTATACTGCAACATTTTGATGATTTTGATGTCTTTTCATTGCAACATTTTAGACGGCGATGCATATACTAGGCATTTTTAGACTAGCCTGATGCCTTACTAAACTGTGACATTTTTGAAGTGATTTTGATGTCTTACATATGACATTTTTTGATGATTTTTGATACCTTACCTAAACTATGACATTTTTGATGGTTTTGATACATACTATACTGGGCATTTTGATGATTTTGATGCCACCACTATACTGACATTTTGGATATTGCAGTGCCTTACTTCTTATTTTGGACCATTTTTGATGCCTTACTCAACTATATTGTTTTGATGATTTTTGATACGTTCTAAACTTCTTAATTTTTGATGGTTTTGATGCCTTACCTACTCTGTGACATTTTTGATGATTTTTTTGATGCCATACTATACTGTGACATTTTGAGCCACTGATGCCTTACTAAGCCTGACATTTTTTGATGATTTTTGATGTCTTACTATACTATGACATTTTGTTGATTATTTTGATGCCTTACTATACTATGACATTTTGGCCATTTTGATGTATACTATACTATGACATTTTAGACCATTTTGATGCCTTACTAAACTGCTGTGTTTTTGATTATTTTTGCGATGTCTTACTGACTATGACATTTTGGGCTTCTTTTCCTTGCTATACTATGACATTTTAGACCATTTTTTGATACATACTAAACTATGACATTTTTGATTGGCACGTGTCTTTTAAACTGCCAGCATATTTTAGACCATTTCTGATGCCATATTATACTATGACATTTTGGACTATTTTGATGTACCTAAACTCTTGACATTGATTTTTTGTATGTCTTACTATACTATATTTTGATGGTGCGATACCATACTATACTATGACATTTTGACCATTTTGATGCTACCATGCCCTATCTAGGACTGTTTTGCAGTTATTTTGTTCCTGTTATACTTTTTGGTAATTTTGATGTCTTACTAAACTATGACATTTTAGACCATTTTTGGTACATATTATACTATGACATTTTGAGGAGGACTATTTTTTGATGCCACACTATACTACAGCATTTTAAACCATTTTTCGTGCCCTTTACTATACTATATTTTTTTGATTATACCAATATTATGCTGCGACATTTTGATGATTTTTTATCTTACTATATAATATTTTGGACCATTTTGATACCTTATTAAACCTGTTTGTTTTGATTATTTTTGATGTCTTACTATACTATGACATTTTAGACAATACCATGCCTTATATACTGCATTTGGACCATTTTGATGCCTTATTATACTGTGACATTTTGGACTACACAGTACTGCTACTAAACTATGACATTTTATTGATGATTTACAGCGCCATACTATATATGACATTTTGGACTATTTTGATGCCTTATAAACCTTCATATTTTTTTGATGATTTTTGATACCTTACTGTACTGCTTTTTGATGCCATATTATACTATGACATTTTGGTGATTTTTGATGTCTTTTCTTCGCAACATTTGGAGCCGATTTTGATACCATATTATACCATAATTTTTTGGACTATTACAGTGCCTTTACTAAACTATGACATTTTTGATGATTTTTGATGCCATACTATACTGTGACATTTTTGGACTATTTTTGATGCCTTACTAAACTATGACATTTTTTGATGATTTTTGATGCCTTACTATACTATGACTTTTTTTGATGCCATATTATACTATGACATTTTTTGATGATTTTTGATGTCTTACTAAACTATGACAGTTTTAGACCATTTTTGATGCCATATTATACTATGACATTTTTTGGACTCTTTGACCCTTACTATACTATGACATTTTTAAACCATTTTGGTGCCCATACTATACTATGACTTTTTTTGATGCCATGACCTTTTCTCTTATTTTTGATGATTTTTTGTATGTACTATACTATGACATTTTGATGATTTTGATGCCATACTATACTGACATTTTGACCATTTTGATGCCTTATAGCTATGACATTTTTAGCCAGTTTTGATGTCTTACTATACTATGACATTTTCAGTGATTTTAGTGTCTTAGTATACTATGACTTTTGATGCCATATTATACTGCGACATTTTTGATGATTTTGCGATGTCTTACTAAACTGCAGCATTTTGGAATACATTTTGATGCCATTATACTATGACATTTTGGACCAATACACGATGCCTTACTATACTATGACATTTTAAACCATTTTGATACCTTACTATACTATGACTTTTTTTTTGATGCTGTTATACTATGACGTTTTTGATGATTTTTATGTCTTACTATACCAGCATTTTGGACCATTTTGATGCCTTATTAAACTATGACGTTTTGATTATTTTGATGTCTTATGCCTGACATTTGAACTATTTTCATGCCTTATTATACTATGACATTTTGGACCATTTTGATACTTGTGACCATACTGCTTGACATTTTGGACTAATTTTGATACTGTACTAAACTATTGACATTTTTGATGATTTTTGGCGCCATACTGTACTGTGACATTTTGGACTATTTTTCGATGCCTTACTAAACTTCCTCAAGCATTTTGATGATTTTTATACCTTACTATACTGTATTTTTTGATACCATATTATACTATGACGTTTTTGATGATTTTGATGTCTTACTAAACTGTAACATTTTGGTGCAATGCACCATATTAACCACCTGCAACGTTTTGGACTATTTTGATGCCTTACTATGACATTTTAAACCATTTTTGATGCACTACTATGACTTTTTTGATGATTTTGATGCCATACTATACTATGACATTTTTTAGACCATTTTGATATATACTAAACTATGGCTTGTTTTTTGATGATTTTTGATGCCTTACTAAACTATGACATTTTTAGTGATTTTGATGCCTTACTATATATTTTTGATGATTTTTGATACCATACTATACTATGACATTTTTAGACTATTTTTGATACCTTACTAAACTGTGACATTTTGTGATGTTTTGATGCCTTACCTAAGCTTCTGACATTTTTGATGATTTTTGTTTTCATCCTGTGACTTTTGATGATTTTGATGCCATACTATACTATGACATTTTAGACCATTTTGATGCCACCAAACTATAATGACTTGTTTTGATTTTGATACCTTACTAATATGACATTTTGATGATTTTGATGCCGCCTGAAACTATGACATTTTTGATGATTTTGATACCACTAAACTATGACGTTTTTGCAGTGATTTTTGATATGTATACTGTAACTTTTTGATTATTTTGATGTCTTTTTAAACTATGACATTTTAGACCATTTTGATATATTATACTATGAGCATTTGGACTATTTTGGTACCTTTAACAACTTTTTTAAACCATTTTGTGCCTTTTACTGGCATTTTTGCAGTAGTTTTGATGCCACTATATATGACATTTTGGACCGGCGCAGTGTATACTATACTATGACTTGTTTGATGATTTTGGCCTTCATATTAACCTGCGACATTTTTGATTATTTTTGATGTCTTACTATACTATGACATTTTTTGATGATTTTTTGATGCCTTACTATACTATGACCATTTTGATGATTTTGATGTATACACTGCTGACTTGTTTTGGATATTTTTGATACTATGCAAACTTCTGATTTTTGACGCCATATTATACTATGACATTTTTTGATGATTTTTGATGCCTAACTATACTATGACTTTTTTTGATGCCATATTATACTATGACAATTTTTGATGATTTTTGATGACATTTTTTGATGATTTTTGATGTCTTACTAAACTATGACATTTTTAGACCATTTTTGATACCATATTATACTATGACATTTTTGGACTATTTTTGATGCCTCACTATACTATGACATTTTCTGATGATTTTTGATGCCTTACTTTTTGATGCCTCCTGAGACCCAGAGAAAAAAAAAGTTTTTTTAATTTCTTCTTTTTTTACACCACATAAGTCTTTGGGATGAAAAAAACATTACAACAACAAAAAAATGTCAAAACATGTTTTTATATTTGTTTTATAGTATGTCCCTTGTAGAGGACATCAGGACTCTGTCTCTTGGTAATTATGAACAACGAACACATTTAGAGTTGTACATTTACACCTGAACTCTGACCACATTCAGTTTTTGGTGCAAGGAATGTTCCTTCCTGAGAGAGAGAGATGACACTCGGCCAATGTAACGTCACATGTAAAATGGCCACATCCTTTAGGCCAGTGGTTCCCAACTCCAGTCCTGGAGTAGCTCCTGACAGAATTTCTTTGTTCCAACCCAAATCTAAGACACCTGATTCAACTAATCAAGAGCTAGCTCATTATTGTAGTAGTTGAATCAGGTGTGTTAGTTCTGGGTTGGAAAAAAATCTGTCAGGGGGACTGGAGTTGGGAAAACACTGCTTTAGGCTATTCTGATTCAGCCCTCATTTGTGGTAATCCATGAACCGGTGAAGGGAACCATTTGTTCATCAACAGAAACTTTTCCTGGCCTGGGGAGGTTTAGGCAGCCTTGTTGCACCTTCTTCAGAAGTGGGCTGACTTTCCAAAGCAGGTTTTGCTTCTTCTCTTCTTCTGCTATATTAAGATCATTGGTGATTTTGAGAGAACATCTGATCTTGAAAAAGCGATCCCTTGTCATGGACTCAGCAACTACTGGCACTCTTGTTTTTGTGGCCCAGTACATCTTTATTTTTGGGTATCCAAGGCATGCCATGTACAGTGAGACTCCAAAGAAGGTCTTAATCTCCTCAGGTGTTGTGTTTAGACTTGAGCCTGACATTTGAAGCTCTCTCTGGTTTGTGAAGATGGATATATCCTCAAAGACTTGTCAATGTATTGCTCAAAATATTTCGATGGCGGCCAGTCCACACAGTTTGGGGTAGTATTGTCTACGACATCTCTGGAGTCTTCCAACACAGGCATGAATCTTAAGAGATAGACAAATAAATATGTGGAGATGTATTTTGGGTGAAGTAACCCTTTAAGTCTAACATCCATACATCTATCACCCTGAACACAAGAACATTAGTCAAACTTTTATGTTTTGGAAAAGCAGTACATCTGCACTATAGGTGTCATTTCAGAGAGTGGAAATCCTTATAGGTTAAGTAATGCTGAATCAAAACCTCTCAGAAGCTTAAGTGTTAGTTCTTGCCCATAGTGGACGATGGGCCCTTTCTTCCTTAACTGTATCCTCCTCTTCCTCCATCGACGCCTCCTCCTCTGAACTGTCAACCTCATCCTCTGCCTCAATCACTCCCTGTGGAGCCTCATCATCTGACAAGTCTATGTCTGAGTCTCCCTCAATGATTCTGTTCAGAATTCTCTCTGCCTCAGTCAGTGAGCTGACTTCTATTGTACTGTGTAAAACAGGTGGAAAAAAAGAGTTAGCTCATCCTGATGTCCTCTACGGAGGACATACATAAACAAGATATTTTTTATGTGAAAAAATAATTACACTGCTCTGAAAACTCACCAAATTATTCCTGAGATATTCACTTACTAGAATCAATCTGAATATTAAACTCACAAAACTGATAACTACACAATTACACACTTACTTTTCTTCTTTCCATAAAATGTGCTACTTGGGATGGCAGCCATTTTGAAGAACCAGGAAGATAATTTTGTCAAGGGCACACCCCCACACATGTCATATCATTGAAAAGCCCAGGATGTCCTCTTTAAAGGCCAACAGGACTTAACACAATGGCATGTATGGCCTCAGAGATACGGACAAAAAACAAATGTCCCCTACAGAGGACAAAAATGAATTGCTGGGTCCCAGGAGGATACTATGACATTTTTTGACCATTTTTGATGTCGTTCTATACTATGACATTTTTTAACCATTTTTGATGTCATTCTATACTATGACATTTTCTGACCATTTTTCATGCCATACTATACTATGACATTTATTTACTGTTTCTGATGACATTTTTTGGTGGTTTTTAACGCCATGACATTTTTTTATGTCTTACTACATTATGACATTTTAGACAGTTTTTGATGGCTTACTACTGTGATTTATTTCACTTTTTTAATGCCTTTTTATAATATCACACTTTTGACACCTTTCTATGACATTTTGTGACATTTTTTAAATCCCTACTATAGTCTTACATTGTTTTATATTTGTTGATGCCTTACTACAAACATACAATTTTGACTTCTGTTTTGAATTACTGTTACTTATGCATTGCTTTTATATTACAGATCACTTTCACTGTTACCTCTAATATTAGATTTCTTTTACCATTACATATTACTTTTGATATATCTAATTACGTTGACATTACATACTTCTATTATACTTTCCTGATATACTGAATACTGAACATAAACAGTTTGATGTCAGTGCTCTGTGTTGGACAGGTGATGCAAAGCTGTTAGTGAATTACCTGGAGGCCTCTGTCCTGGTCTCAAAGAACTTCTTCACTGTATGAAGACACTGTGATCGTGGACTACGTCTCTGTGATCGCGGACAATGTCTCTGATCGTGGACGATGTCTCCCTCATCCTCGACAATGTCTCTCTGATCATGGACGATGTCTCTGTGATCGCGGATGATGTCGTGGACGAAGTGGTGACACCTGGAGGAAATCAAAGAGAAACATACA
>BRZM01000037.1:0-93600 GCA_033238685.1 Lates japonicus
TGAAACCAAAACTACTACTACATCAAATCACACAGGAAACACTAGTATAGCCACAAAGAAAGCATAACAGTGTACCATACTGGGTTTGTAACCAGTCAACTCAACACATTCCTGTAGTGAGTAAACAAGTAATGGTTGCAGCTCGTGGGGGGGCTCTGCGATCTGCAGCTGTTGGACAGGCATCTTCAGGGGCCCAGGAATGTAGTAAAGCAGGACAGCAGTCAGGGATACACATCACCCTATGTTTCACAAAGCTTTTTACACTGTGGGTGTCAGATACAGTTTGAGGTATCTGAAAGGGAAACAGTGAGACATATCCAGAGGCCTCAGAGGAGTCGATGTTGCATTTTGAGAAAACAAAAACAAAAAACAAACAAAAGTTATTCAGAGGTTTTACACAGCACATGCAAGTCTTGGCTGCTTTAGTTTAATTATATATCCAACTGGCCTGCCTGTCAAATTGAGTAGGAAGTGAGTTATTATTAGTATTGGGTTAAGGTGGTTTTTGTTTCTTTGAGAATGAAGAGTGTCAGTTTTGTGGCCTGGTTTGAATAGTAATGAGATAATAGATAGTATAGATAATAGGCCAAAATACATCAAATAACATCAGATTTTGACGTTTGCATTGATGTTCCTGCGAATTATAAAATTAACTGTAAATAAAGTTTCTGTGGGATTTAGTGCTAGAGTTAATTCAATTTTACACCTTTTCCCATTATAGTTAAGTATCTGTCGTTTTAACTGGATGCGTTGAAAATAATAGTCTTAAGAAATGCGTCCTCACTGGATGCGTTGAAAATAATAGTCTTAAGAAATGCGTCCTCTGGCGCACTGGAGGACCAGTGTGTGTGCGTGGTGCTACCTTCAAGAGCTGTCGAAAATGTTAGAGTTTTTAGCAAAATGTCATAAATGGCAAGAAAATAAAGTATGGAGATGGGTGGGGAAATTGAGGTCTTGGTTATTATCGATTGATAGGCCTGCTTCAAAAAAAAAAAAGAAAGAAAAAAAAGCTTGTGCTCCATATTCATCGCAAGATACTTGGTGATACTTTTCTGAATTAATTTTGTTCAGTGGTGAGATAAATTATTTGTGGCAATATAATAAATGTATATGAATATTAGGATTGCAATGTATATTCTTCATCGTGCTTTGTGTCTTTTGTAAGTAGGCCTATATTAAAGCAGGCTATGAACCGGCAATATGTATCACAAATGGTAGTTCTTAGCTCTTGACGGGCTGCGACGAGGTCCGGGATTAGAAAGTTGAGAATTACGAGCGACAAGTGAAGGCATCTTAGGATCCCATTTTTTAGGAGGGCTGATGTCATTTCAAAACTTAACTCACACTCCTAAGTCAACGCGGCGAGTTCCTCACTTCTTATTCTCACGTAAAGTCCTCCCTCTCGTCTGGCGGAGCTTCTCAACAAACTCCAGGAGGTGAATTAAACTAAAGACAAACACGAACTTCTCCACTAGAAGCGGAGCACAAGGATTTTACACCAGAAACCCCGGGACCAGACTAGAGCCCCTCTTTCTGCGGGCAAAGGCGGCTGATTTTTTTTTTTTTTTAACTGCAACCGCACAAAATGAATCGGAGCTTTAATAAGTCGCAACCTCTGCGAAACATGGATTGTAACGCCGTGGAAGTGAAAAGCAAGGTGAGTGTTGAGGGGTTTGGAAATTTCATATAGGCTCTAAACGGGGGAGATTTTGGGGAGAAAATAAAAAGAGTTCACATGGTCGTCCCGGAGCGGAGCTGGAGTCGGTCGGACAAAATTATCTGCAACTAACGACACACATTTTATCCTTTCAGTGACAAGACTCTTATCTATTTCTTGAAGCAGGATCTGAACGCACCAGTTTCTGGATGTTTCTGTAATTTGCAGTGATTACTTTCTTCTTACTTCCGACAGAATGCAGATTGTGCTGATTTGGCTCTTTCCCTCTCTGTCACGAAGCTGTTGAAGGGAAAACTGGTTTGAAATTGATTTTGAACAACCTATCTCTTACCATGTGTTACATTAATCAGTTTTAATATGGTTTGTTTGCAACAATAGTTGCATTCACTGCGGGTTTGTGCTACATAGTTTCAGCCTACACGTTGTTTTGGGTAGTTTGTGAGAGGCTGACAGTCAAACAGCAGCATAAATCAGCTTAACCAGCAAGTAAATCACTATAGTTATTTACCAATTTCAGGCTTATGTAATGGAAACCACTAATATATACAAAATGTGAACAGACGGCTGCACATGAATCTTGTCAAAGCTCATAAAGTGTATTAAAAACACATTAGGGTCTTGGATGTTTACTTTAGCTAATTGTCTGCAATCCAAGAAAAGTGGGTTTTAACAGTTTGGTGTATAATTGTCCTCTAGTAATGGTGTATGTGGATACAAATCATAACAGATAAATACGTGACACTGTGTCCAACCCGGACCACAAAAATAACAGCAAACTATTTGTAATTATGCCAAAGCCTCTCAAGGATTTCTTGTAACCAACATTTTTCTCTAGATTCCATTAAGGTGATGACAACCTCAAAGTGGTATGTGTACATATGTGTTTACCCACGCCATATGTGAAAGGATGAGCTCCTGAGTCACAGATGACATGCTAAATTGAGATGGACAAATGTTGCAAGAGGTGATTCATTTAGTCCAGAGGCCCTTTTCACTTTTGGTTTTGGCTTGCCCAGTTTCAGTGGCGTGAGTGACCTGGGGGGGGGGGCACTGTGAGAGAGATACCTGATGGTTGTTGATGGTAGGTGGGAGGACATCTATTCCAGGATGCCCATACAAATGATCTTAAACACACAGAAGCATTAAAGCGCTGTGTTTTTGTTTTGAGGCAGGGTCAGTTTCGTGTTTGTTCCTCAGAGAACAGGAGTGGTCACTTTGTAGCTCACCAGAGGTTGTTTGTGGGTGGTACTGACAAGCCAGGAGCTGCGTGGCTAGAACAGGCAGGTTCAGCAGCGTCATCACATCACCACTGCAGAGCTGACTCACCGTCATGTAACGTCACATGTTTCCCTTTTTGGATCACAAGTAACTCATCGCTCTTTAATACGTCATTTTGGCCTGTGTCCCCTGGTTTTGTTATGAGCATCTTGTTGTGCCCTGGAGACGAGGCGGTTTCGTCCTCGCTTTGTTCTCTGTGAGAAATTTGGTTGGAGTGACCAAATCAAGAAAGATGACTCAAAGACAGTTGAGAATGATTTGAATAAAATACAGTCTTATCTAGCAAGTAGTAGTAGTAGTAGTAGTACTACCAGTTCTCAGTATCTGAACGGCAACATTTATAAATATCTTTACACTGCATTTGGTTATTCTGGATGTGACATGTCGGGCAGGACACACACAAAGATACAAATGATTGAAAGTCAACATAAGCAGTAGCTTAAAAATCTGTTTCAAGTGTGTCTTATTTTATAATCAGGGTTAGGGTCATTAATAGGTAGGTAAAATGATAATCCATCTATCTATCCATTATCTGTAGCACTTATCCGGGGGGGGGGGGGGGGGGGCTGCTGGAGCAAGAGGTGAGATACACCCTGGACAGGTCACCAGTCTATCACAGGGCTAGCAAAATGAGAGTTCATTGTTTAAGTGTGTAGCTCTCAAAGTCAGTCCCTCAAAACTCCAGCAAGCAAGTTTGTCAAAATGTCTGTTATGATTAGTTAAGGTCGATATTCAGATCTGTTGTCAGCACATTTGAGTCTGGTGCATGTTATGTGCCTGGTTCTCAGTGGTTCACATTTGGTTTTCTCAGGGGAAACTGTTCCAGTGATAAGCTTATCAGGGATAACACTAGAGGTGTCTGGCTGGCTGTCCCGGAGCCTCAGCCAGGAGCTGGTTTCACTCACTTAAAGCTCTTATCAAAGACGGAGAGAGCGCCATGATGGGGGTTGGGTGGGATAATTTTTTTCCCCATTCCTTTTTCCCTTACATCGATTTAACCAGATTTTTAAATACTTTTAATTCTTGAAATCGTCATCGGCAGATTTTTAGTGGCTCACTTTGCCGATCATGTTTTAAATGTCATTATTTATTTGACTTCTAAAATACCAAAAACCCATATGTGATAATTCAGGTGAGTTGTCCGTGATAAACAGAGCATTACGCAAGGACAAAGCCAATGCTGGTGAAACACAGAAGTCAGTTATCTTCCATTTTCTCCACTGTGTCAGAGTTTAGTCTCCCCGACATGTTCCGACCTGTTGACATCACTTTGCTCTGATAGGCCGGTAGGGCAGGTGATGTCACATTCATAGTGATGTATTCTTAGGTTTGGGTACAGTTTTGAAGCCCGTGATTAATCATACCATGTTCAGACTTGCTTGTACCCGAGGGCCAAGTTCTGCTTGTGAAAGCAGATGGTTCAGAATGATCGCTATGTAAAAGTGGAAAGAGAACATCCAGATTCAGAATGGTGACTGAGCTCACTGATCTGCTGATGTATAATTATTATTTGTTAAGTCAAGTGTGGCATGATGAAGTTTTACATTGTTAATTACGGTTCATGTCTAGGTTTCACTTTCTGAAATGTTAAGTACACCTGTTGAACACTGGCGAACCTGTTTGTCTGCTTCTTGTGTCACCTTCGAATGTAGGTTGAGTTTTACTTACTGGAATTCAAGCTGGGTGCCACACTTTACATACAGTATATGCCTCCACTGTCTACAGCAGCTACACACCCGCCTGACATCCCCCTAGACTCCTAACACGCCCCCTCTTAAATTCATATGTCATCTTCTAATTACAGAGCTGGTTAATGTATCCCCCTGCTCTTCTTCTCTCCTCCCAGTCAGTACACTGCTACTCTCCTCTGCCACTCTGTCAGCAGTTTTCCACTCCCTCCCTTTCTCTCCCCCCTCCTCAGATCATCCCTCCACTCCTCTCCTCTGCTGTCAGCTTCCCTCTGCTGCGAGCTGGTGATTACAGAAACAAGCAGCACCTTAGTCTACAAATTACCACTGTGTGATTCAGACACTGGTGCAACATCAGCTGTGTGTTTGTGTTGGTTCATTCAGCCGTGCCTTTGTGGCTCGGTCGTATCTCTCCTCCTCATGTCCACGCTTGTCTGTGGCTCACGTGATGACCCCAGCGTGACCCCCAGCTGCGCTCTCATTGGTGGTCCGGTGACCTACCCGGGAAAGCTGTGGCACAATTGTTCAAGTCTGTGCTCTTGTGTGTAATAGGTGGGTGGGAGACAGAGCTGCCTGCCAGTGTCATTTATTTATGCTGAGACAGCTTACTCATCCACCTGTATTGTTCTGTTATACAGCAACCCCTCACCCCCTTCCCTTTTCCTGCTGTTTTTGTGGTCAAAGCTACAAGTGATGTGCAGCTGAAATTTGTTTTCACAATGATATGATCTTGCTGTTATTTAGCTGAGGTGGAGAGCCACCCAAATCCTGATGCATTTCGTCTTGTGATCAATTTAGCTTGTGGATGACGGCCTAAACAACAGTCACACTCTGCATTGTGACATTGCTTGCTCACTTCCTTGCTTAGAGTAAGAGGAGAATAGCCACTGTTACATCTGTCTGTTCAGTGTAAGGCTACAGCTAGCAGCCCTGTAGCTTAGCCTAGCATAAAGACTGGAAACATGGGAAAATGCTTTGTGTGGCTTGGGTTTTGTATGAATTAACTAACAAGATATTTTAACATGTTGATTAATGAGCTTGAGAAGAGCTGGTAGGCAGATTTTGTTAGCTTCAGACAGAGCCAAGCTAGCTGTTTCCCTTTGCTTTCTGTTTTTGTGCTAATTTAAACTAATCAGCTGCTGGTTAGCTCACAATTACAGTGCAGACATAGGAGTGTTTTGTGTTAGTGGAGTTGTTTTAGATGAGGATGCCCACTGTTATGCCATAAAACATGGAAGGAAACACTGAGCCTTTTGTACTGAGAGGCACATTTTTAAACATATTTATTGGGTAGACGTTGTACAATAAACATTTGCCATGCTATTAGTAATATTTGCTGTATTTTTCTGAAATTTATTTCTGTAAGTTATGTCTATAAATGTAATATGAATGTTTGGAAAATGATGTTGCTTTGGCAGCGTTAAAACCATTGTGTTTATGGCGTAGAAACTACTTCCCCTGTGCCATATTTTACATCAGGTCATGGCCACAGACGGACTTCCACCCTGTTAGTTTTATGTGTACCAGCCAGATGGTTTAGATAAATGCCTGAGGTCAGACATCCCGGTTTCCTCTTCCTGTTTGGCTGTCGCACTGACTGTCCTCTTAATGTCCTCTTGTCTTTTGATCTTGTGCTCTCCTCAGTATGGGGCGGAGTTCCGCCGGTTCTCAGTGGACCGGGTCAAGCCCGGCAAGTTCGAGGAATTCTACAAACTTATCCTGCACATTCACCGCATCGCCAACATGGAGGTGATGATTGGCTATGCTGACATCCATGGGGATCTGCTGCCCATCAACAATGACGACAACTTCTGCAAGGCCGTGTCAACAGCTCATCCACTGCTCAGGATCTTCATACAGAGACAAGGTAGGTTGTATGAAAAACATGGCTTCCTTTGCCTTGTATTTATTACACAGCAGTGATCAAGCTCACTGAGTCTAAAAATGCTCAGTTGTCTTCTTCACCATCAGAATCCTAAAGATTGTCTCTTAAAACTGGTCGTTAGTTTAAATAAACATCGGATGGAAACTGGCTTTCAAATATCCTGTAACTGGTAAACCTATAAAACAATAATCTGTTGCATTAACTGCGTCTTGGGCTGCAATTATTGTGCTGACTCGAATCAAGTTTCCCCGCAGAATATTTCCTCATCCAATTATGTCTGTCTTCCCGCTATGGGAACTCTAGGCCTTTTTGTTTACTTCATGCAAGGCTTTCTGTGTGTGCCTGTATGTGTGTTTTTGTGTTTCCTGCCCTCTTATTGGCTGAATCAGTCTCAGTCTATGTCTGTCTGCCTGGCTAAGTCTTGTGTCTTATCCAGAGGAAGGGCTCGCAGGCAGATGAACACACACACACACACACACACACACACACACACACACACACACACACACACACACAGGCCGGTGCCTCGGCAGCCCCATAGAAATCAGGTCATTGAGCAAAGCCTGTATACCGACATACCAGACATTACAGAGACAAAAGATCTATGAAAGAGACTCCTTACTGAGCTCCCTCCGTTTGTGTGTTGTGTGTGTGCATGTGAGTGTGTATTTGTTCAAAGACAACACCATGAGTACATAGATGACCAACAAGTCCTAGTCTCGACAAGTAAACAAATGCGATATATCAACACATCTAATTTGTCGTGCGTTGAGGCACTTAACGTCACAGTTTCAAAATGAGTAGGTCTTTGTTGTGCATACTGCTATGTGCCCATGGCAGACTTGTATGCTATAAATACTGTGCATTGGAAACACAGACATACTGCGCTCCTTGCCTGAAACCAATCAGATGAGCTCGACCTGTGGCATGAGTGTTTGTCTGCATTGACCTGAATAGAGACACTGTCCCTGAAGGCAAAGAGCCATTCCGGGACAATATAACTGACCTGTACAAACATGGTTGTTACAGGCTGTGTCATGATCTGTCTGTATGGACACCATTGACCAAGGTTTTATTGTCATCATTCTTTGTTTGGATCCCTAAATTGAATACTCAGTCACAGACCATGTGTGAACACTGCACACCTACGATTCATTAGCTAAAGTGATTTTTGTAAATTTCTCATGTTCACATTGAACAGGCGATCGTACCTTTAGCATTAAAAGGCATGTTTATGTGTCACAACCATTTAGTAGATGCTGGAGTGTTTTTCCTTGAAACAATGATCTGGTCTGGTCTGCTAGAGGGAGTTGACTGTTTCTTTAGGGTTGTTGCCTTTCTGGTATTCCTTGTGGCCAAGCCACTGGCCAATCTGAGGCCATTTGTTGTTTCTTTTTCTAGGCATAAAGGGGGTGCATTGTTAGAGTTTTCTGATGGACATTTTCTGATTTTTCAACATTGAAAAGACTGAGTTTTAACCGTTGTAATTGTCTTCTAATCTTCTGGAAATGTTGGTGGCGTGCATTATGGCACACTTGATTTGTGTGGACCAGTGCAACAGTGTGGGTATTGTGCTGGGAACTAAAGGAACAATGCAGCCAGCTAAAAGTATAGCCATATATAGGTCGTGAGGCTAAAACAATGAGACAAGCTATGTGCCCCTCCACCAGTGGGGCAGTTCTTCAGCCATAACATGCACTGGAGTGCTTTGATTGGCTTTAGAATAAAGCATAGGTTTTAATGATTAGCTATACCGTCACCAGACCTTGCAATTAGCCTGACAAGTAGCCACTTCAAACTTAATTTAATGTCAAGTAAATCTAAAGAGGATCTAAAGCTGTCTCATCTGTGGTTTTGTCCAAGGTGTAATTGATTGCTCCTGGAGGAGTGTCCTATTCGGTCATTGGATGGTTGGTTTTAATGTTTACTTTGCTTTTACAGAACCAGTCTACTTCTACTTGAATGATTCACAATGATGCTTTGTTCCTCAGCTGCATTTTGTCTAATACTTTTGATTAAGACATCTGTGATTCAGGGTTGTGTTAATTCAAAGGGAGATTGGGCAGATGGTTCTTTGATTTACAGTATGTAAGAGGGTGGGGTTGCTCTCTTTACCAGCCATCTTCATATTCAGTAAATGTGTGTGTGTGTAAGGAGTATAGAAAGAGAGCTCAAAGTAGGTAACTGGTTTTATTATAAAAACACCCCCTTCTGCATACCTTTATGCATAGTCACATAAGGTGGACTTGTCTGCTTTACTGGCCGCTGAGCTCACAACTGCTGCTGGTACGTTCAGCATGCAAGCATCAAACTTTAATAAACCTTAATAAATAAAGTTTTTAAGCCTTCCTGCTCAGTAGACGTCTACGAGCTCCTGAACTGACTCACAAACGTCTGGCGGAATAGACAGACACACCATGTGAGGACATTGCCCCTTCTCTCACCCCCACCCGCCTCCTCACACCCCAGGTTGGTGGTTGAATCAAGGCCAACTCAGCAGTTCAGTCAGGAGAGGAAGGAAAAAAGAATGGAGGAGGGAGGGCCAAACCAACTCTTGTGCTGATATGGTGTGTCCCAGAGACTCGCTGGGGCTGTGGACACTGACAGCTCATGGCAAATTCTCCACAGATAGTTTTTGACGTGTGTGAGTGAGAGAGAGAGAGAGAGGAGAGGGCAGGTGATGTGGCTGCAGAGGAGTGAGTGAAGTGAGCCACAGATGGGTCAGTGGGCAAGCGGGCAGGAAGACAAGGATATGTGCCACACAGGGAAGTGTTCCTGCACTATGCTGTGGTTGTGTAAGAAAGGTGTTGGTGTTTTTTCCAGGTGCATGGGAGGATGGGACTGTGGCCTGTCGACTTGCAAATTTAATCACACCCGAGAGATGGGGCCCTCACCTGGGCTGGAAAGAGGGCTTTTCATTGACCCTTGCTCGCGACTGAATAGAGGTCAAAGGAAGCTTGCACTAATGGAGGTCTGACACATACCAGTGCAAATCTAAGTGCTGGAGCCTTCAAAGTTAAGAATAGTAAAGCCAAACTGGATCAGCAACAAAAGTGACAAGAAGCCCATATTCAGCCAAGACTATGATGCTGATTTGTTGCAAATAGACAATAGACAAGGTGTGTGTGTGTTGACTGTGTGTTGTCTGGTTGGATAAGGATAAAAATAGTCTCATTCGGCTCTGGAACAACATTTTTCTCTGGCGTATTATGAGAGTGGGGATTGTAGCGTGATGGATTATTTTTCTTGCCCATGGTGTGAATGAGCTGAATGTCTCCAGAGGCAGCTTCATAACAAAGGATCACTTTTCCTGTGGGCTGATGTAAGACCTTCTCAGCAAGACATCCTCTGTGAAGACAGACAATCTCGCCCCTTTTTCTCAGTCTCTCTTTCTGTTCCCCCTCAAGCCGGCAGTTTACTACAGACGAAATTGAGATTGGCTCACGGGCAGCATGAGTGAATTGCTAATCTTTTCACCTGTTGACAGAAGGAAATTTGTCTGTTTTCAAGTATGTGTTTGTCTGCTCGCTCAATTGTCTCATTTCCTTACCTGTGTGCTTGAACAGCACATGTTCCAGCATTTCTTCTGTTTGTAGACAGTGTGTGTGAGAGAGTGAGTGTGAGTGTGAGAGACGGTGAGAGAGCCAGAGAGACTGTAATCCTCCTAGGCAGCTTGTTGTCTATCACCTTCAGCCAATAAAAGATTAGAAAGCGAGTGTAGTTAAGATCAGCGCCAGAAAGTTTAAGCAGGTAAAACATGTGCCCAACATCTTGGACATGTGAAGACCTCTAGACAGCAGCAGGCGTGGGTGGCTAAAGGACACAAAAACAAGCACAAACAAACAAACCTGAAAGCCCCCAAAGTTTGTATTGTAATATAACTCCAGTATTTAGATATGTGAGTTCCTGCATTTGGCTTCCAAATATAGTTGAGACTGTTTGTGTGCTAGACAACCAAATACACAGGCCGAGATAGGTTATGACAAGTTTCAGTGGTTGAGTTCAGTTCAGCTGGTTTACACAGTATAGCAGTGTTTCAGTTCATCCACCCATCCACTGCATCCTCTTCACGCGTGGGTTCATTATTTTTAGCTCTCTCCCCTTTTTAATGCAGTTGCCCCAACCTGTTTGCAGCTATTTAAATAACAGGAATAATTTCAACACAGCTACCGATAAACAAGCTGTTGCAAATGAACCATGTTCGCTTTCTCTCACTTCTGAAGTGGGCCTGCATGAATAATATTCACACAGGACTCATAAACATTGTTCTCTTCATTAAGCAATGTGAAGCAAACCCAATTGAGGGCAAATCTTTTCAGCCTGGGGCTCATTAAACATTATTTGATGGTTGAAAGAGGCTGGAGGCTGCAAAGCTTGTGTTCTGGTTTGTGAGTGTGGGAGAGTTTATACAGCGACTCTTATCATGTTATGCTGTTATCTGAATGTCTTCCTTGTAGTAGAGCATTGGATGTGTATAAGAGAGGACGAATATTGAAAGAAAGATTGGCCATCGGGAAACAATAGCTCAGGTTACCTTTCTCTCGTACACACACCCACTTAATCACTCACGTGGACTCTCACACAAACAGAAGGCCAGACAGGTGGCAGGGGCTCTAGTCCAAGTCTGCTACTGTGACTAGTGTCCACTACACTACTACACTGCCAGAATCTATCTCCCCTTATCCTTTCTTTGCCAAAATGACTGTGAAATGTATTATTCGTCATATGGTTGCAGGACTTAAGTGTGTTAAAATGTTTGCACTTTTCTCTTTGAAATAAAAGACATGTCCACTGTTTACGGCTAAGCATAACTTTTCTTAAGTAAAACAGTCCAAGATTTCCATTGACTTTGTATTCCACAGTGACATTTATTTATATCTTTGCATGGGTAGTAAGCAGTGAAGGCAGCCCGGGTACCTGTGGGCCAGATGGCAGCGGAGACTTTGTGGAACTTAAATCAACAGCATGTGTTTTCTTGGTTAGAAACATGCATATGATCAGCAGAGAGGCAGCTGGATTAAAACCAGCAGCAGCAGTAGTAGTAGAAGAAGAAGAAGGAGGAGGAGGAGGCAGGAAGGCTTGTGAACCCCCACCAGTACTTTTTTTTCTTTTCTTGGAGGGGTGGGGTGGTGGTGGTGGGGATACTTGATGGAGTGTAGATTGTTCCTTTTGAGGAATGCAAGACCTGTCTACTCCATCGCTCTCCTCTCCCTCCCTCTTTGATGTTTCATCGTCCTCCCCCCTGTTATATGTCAACCCCCCCCACACACACACACACACACACACACACACACACACACAGGTTAATCTCCTTGTGTACACGCCTGCACTCTCCTACTCCCTTCTTCTTTAAATACCCTTCTCTTGGTCTTAACCTCTGTTCCCCTCGTGATTTGGTCCAACATCTGTGTGTGAATGAAGTTGCTGGAGCTGTGCATGTGTGTGTGTATGAGTGTGTGCCTGTGTTGGGGGTGGGGTGGGTGGTGATACCTGTGGCGAATCTTTAAACCTGCGACTCTTTCCCCACCCAACCCCACCCCACCACACAGACCAAGCCAGAACGGAGCAGACAAGGCAGCTCCATTTAACTTGTCCCAGATGTGCAGCTTGGCCCCCGTGCGCCGCCGTAACTGCTAGTGAACCGAGCGCAGGGAGTGAAGGAATGGAGGGAGTGCGTGCAAAGTGCTACCCCGCACATTTACTGTATGCTAGGGTTTTGTCTCACTCTCTTGCAGTTTCACCTGACACTCACATGACCCCTCTTCAGTTCTTGTAACCCCAGCATTTCTTTACTTTTCTACCTGAAGCACAAAAACAATACAAATGCAGACTAAATGATGAGTGTGAGTCCTTGAAGTCTGCTAAAAAAATCTACATGATGATGAAGGTTCTAAGCTCTTTTTTTTCTCCCACCATCTCTTTCTGGAATGAGCAGATTCACAGTCCACATAGAAGTGAATGCATTTGTGCTACAATGTAAAATACTGTAAAGGTCCTGCAAAAAGCAATGTATTTAAGTCAATCTAAATAAGTATCACAAGCAAAATGTACATCAAGTATCAAAGTAAAGGTATACGTTGTGCAGAATGGCTCCCCTTTGAGATTATTATTGATAAGTTACATTTTATAAACTGAATTTGTAAAGTAACTAGTAACTAAAGCTGTCAGAAGTAGTGAAGTTGAAGTATACAGTAGCCTAAAATTGAAATGCTTAAGTTAGGTACAAATACCTCAGAATTGTGCTCAAGTGCAGTACTTGAGTAAATGTACTTAGTTACTTTTCTGTGCACCTAGCATAACAGAGCATGCACAAGATCACAGAAACTTCCAGTAAGTTCCTACCCAGACCTTCAGAGCAGCTGTCGATTAAAACCACGTACGTTTATCAAGCTTCTCCAAATTTCCACCCGGGCCCTGCCTCAACCACCCCTGCAAGAATGTGAAATATGTTTGCATGTTTAAAAAAAAAAAAAAGTTCTTCTTTATTCTGTCTGGATTCTTTTTCCATGTTAGTGTTAGCCGAACGTCTTGGCAGCAGCCAGCCCCTAAACACACAGATAGACTTCCCGGCCGTCTCCAACAGGGAGGAGAGGAGACGTCCAAGAATACTGATTGTTTTGGTTCATTCAATACATTAATATGTGTACATCCCATTTTAGGGGGCTCCGCGTGCTTTTTGACAGAGGTGAAAACTTGACCTGGCAAGTAAACGGAACTGCACTAGAGGAGAATTGCCTTTTTTAGTATTCACTGCAAGTTCTATTACATGGGAAAGAGATGTAGAAATTTGCTGTTCAGCTCATTTTTCCACGTTTGGATTTGTTGTATGAAACCACTGGAGAGTCATGAAAACCAGCTATTTCTGACCCCACGCTATGAGGAGAAGGCAACACAAAGCGCTCTGCATTTCATTAAATCGTGTCTTTTCTAATGCAAACAGGACAAAAAAATGCAAATGTAGGTAAAGGGAGAATGTTTCAGCGGATCCATACACCTCTACTGTACAGCATTGTAGTAGGCCGCTTCGTTTCGTCCTGCATGGCTCTGCTCTGTCATGTGCTGTTTCATCCCGTTCTGCTTCGTGCCATATTCGTGGTGGTTTTAAAAGTGGGGACCTTCCAGCTGTGTGTGTGCGTGAGAGTGTGTGTGTCGGTCTGTCTGTCTGTGGGGCCCAGGAATGAAGCCCACTGCCACAGCATCCAGTGAGCTAATGCAAAAGGCAGCAGGGTCTAGCACTATTCACTGTTCTCTCTTGTGTGCCTCGTCTCTCCCTCTCTCCAGTGATTATGGTCTCTCCTGTCACTAAGCACTTTGTCACGCTTGGCCAGAGACCATGATGGGGACTGGGGGTGGGTGGGTGGGGTTGTTGGGGTGCAGGAATGTTACTTGCATAGATGGACTGTAGCTGTAGACATAGCAACAAGCTAGAGGTTGTAGGCTGTAGTTTGAGAATACAGTAGAGAATTGATGAATTAGCTTTAGAAGTGGGAGAACTGTAAAGGAAGCTTAATACGTAAAGAAATATGCTAAGCTAAGTGGCTAGCACCCATTGAAAGCTAATTAAATTTATCTGAAAAATTAAAAATCCCAAATTCGGAGGTGCACAGTTTTCACTGGACTTTGAGGACATGACGATCTGTGCCAAGTTTAGCGATGTAGCATGTGATTAGAATTTCATATATGCTTCTTGTATCTCAATCCCCATCTGTGTATCAAAGACTTCTTTGCATAGCCTGATGTCACCACAATATTTATTGCGTCTGTGAAGGAGTCTGAAAGAGCTGTGTGTTTGTGAAGTTCCTCAGCTGGGCTGCTAGTGTCTGGGTCATATCACTGGGTAAAAATATCATTACCAAGGGGGGTCACACCCCCTGAGGGGCCCCCACTAAAGCTGTTAGCAGGGTGTTGATGTTGTCGCCTCTGCCCCAAGTCTCACATGCACATAATAACAAGGCTTTTCACTGATGAAGTTATGTTTAAAATTAGTTAGCAGTTTTTGTAGCTATTTGTTATGTTTTACAGTATTTTCCTGTTTATGTTTTTTACAGCTGCTTTGACAGTGACTCAGCCAATCAGAGTTTTGGAGCTTTTTATAAAGACAGACACAACATGCTCCCCCATTTACGGGCAAATCAGGAAAAATTCATATTAATTCTGGCTTTAGCCCCAGCAGCTAGCTGTGTTTGTCCTCATGATGTTCCCTCTGCCAGTACAGGTACACCAAAAATACTTAACATGGTGTGCCAACTTTCACAAAGCCCTGTGTGAAATATCACACATGGAGCCGGCCCCAAGCACCTCCACAAACACCATTAGTTTGAATGTCTGTGTTGTTATTATGGTGGCACTCACCTGTCGTGTTGTGGCTGTGGTGTGGCATGGTCACTTATGTAAAGCCAAGAGCTAATGTTTGTGTTTGTCTGTAACAGTCTGCCTTTTCACGTCAGTGCTCGCACAGTGTTGTACACACACACACACACACACTCATTATACAAATTTGTTTATTACGCACATTGCATCACGTGTTAAATAAAGCATGAAAAGGATTTGAAACACTGTGTCAAAATGAAAGTCTGTGTTTTGTTTTGGTTCATTTCCATCGTCCTTTGAGTCTGTATTTACAGTTGTGTGGAGTCAGTGGTGAATATAAGAAGACCTGCCAGGAGCAAGTGTGCAGAGGCCTTAATGGCTGATCATAAAACTCTTTAGATTCCTGTCTTTTTATGGGAGATGGCAGAAAGCAGTAGGACTTTAAAGAGCCTTCTTTTCACAGCTTTGGTTAACTAGAGGTGGGTTTCAGCGGAACAAAGACTATTTTTCCACTTTCTCCTTTGCTTTGTTAGCTTAAAAACAGCATGGGGCATTCAATGGCAAGCAAATTTTCTCACCAGTATCACACAAAAACTCTGGAGATTATGTTTCCCAGCTAATTTAAATATAATTGTCTGGTAGATCTCAGTTTTCATTAAAGTCAGCACTTAGCATGACTGTAAAGAAGATTAGTAATATGCCAGTGATGGATCACATTACTTAAACAGTATCCTGGCAAGCTTAAATTAGCCAGTTGGTTCAAAGCAGCCTGCGCCTGTCTTGTGAACCTATGCAGGTCTTCATCCTGTTGGGAGATATCGCCAACTCCATGTACCCACACATTCCTCAAATGTCATGCAGAGAGAGAGAGAGACACACACACACACACACACACACACACACCCCCACACCAATGAGCAGAATGTAGAAGTCACCCAGAAGCCGTCTTCTCACCTCTGACCTCTTGCCCCTGACTCTCCATGGGTTGGATGGATTGGAGCCAGGTTAGGTGGTGTTTTCTGGTGTTATCATGGGGTTTCAGCTACAGTTCAGCTTGAGTATTCCTAAATAAAACACCTCTCCATTATTACTTTATGCCAGTATTGTGAGACAGAATTTAGATTCACAAGGCTAGGAAACATAGCACTGTTGAAATCCCACTGTCAATTTCTGACCCCCTTTCTTTATCCACCAAGCCATGTCAGAACTCTCACATTACCCTTGCTGATACTCTTTACCACAGATGTTTAATGTTATTTAAGTGAATGAACGTTGTTCCGTCTCTGTCAGCATTTAGCCTCGCTATTAGCTGGATTTTTAGTGGAATTCCCTGACCTTAAGTTTAGAACAAACTGAAGTTTAGGGTAAATGCAAACAGCTGGTGTATGCATGCACAGTAAGTGTTCCTAGATTGTATATCACATATACCGTCATTTTATGTTCTATACCCTGATGAGTAAATTACATTTGATAGTAAATGACACTGTGGAAATATTGAGTAACAGCTGATTGAAACACTGAGTTTTTCTAATAGGCTTTGATTCTGAGGCGCTGTTGAGTCTGCAGATGCCTGGCAGTGACCTGACAGGCTTTGATCAACGGGTTCACATTGGCTTACCCATCATGCTTCAGTGTAGCAGGGATTAGGGTTGTCAGGAGCTGTTACGATAACCTTTGTGTGATCGGCTGGAACATGCTCACTTAGACTAGCTCTGCACCACAATCCCTGTGTGTGTGTGTGTGTGTGTGTGTCCTAAACTTGGTACTTGGCAGGACTGAGTTAGGTCTAGAAAGCTTTGACACCTGATACCAGAAGTAATTAATGACGTTAATTAGATTGGTCTCATCTGCAATTGGAAGAGCAGAGTCATTTTCTTGCATTATCCTAAACTCCAGTCACTCTCACACTGGGTCTTACAGAAGCACATGCAAGTTTATCGTGAAACATAGACATAATTTCTACTATGGAGTGTCCTCAGCAGGGTTTTTTCTCCTCTTGATGCGCAGGAGGAATAGAGAACATAATGTGCAACTTTGCAATGGAAAAACCCTTTTCAGTCTGATGAATGCACTGGTCCAGAATATAATACCCCAACCCTGCAGACAGACACAGACAGACAGGGCTGTGCTGCCACAGTCTGGTTCGATGACTCGACATTTTAATTTGTTTGGCATCTCCAAATACTGTAATCCCGTGATGCTTTAGTGGTTTTACTTACCAGGGGAATATGTGGTAGCTTTAGCCATACTTGTTACTTGTCATAGTGCTAGAAAAATGTAAATCGCAAATTCTCCAGAGCCCAAGGTGATGTCTTTGGGTTGCTTGTTTTGTCCAACCAAAGATATTCAATGTACCACTATTAAAGACAAACACATTTGGAGAAAGTGAACGTTAGTTTCTGATTAATTTTCTCTCAATTCACTATTCTCTTAATTCGCTAATTGTTTTAGCTCTAGTGCACTTAAAGGTTAGAAGTGCAGCATTTCCGCTTTATTAAAACATAAAATGACTTCAGGCTTTTCTGAATGTCAGTGGCAGTGAACCTGCTTCACCTACGGTTGTTTTCATTATCATTTGAATGCCTTCCTCCTCGCTTACCTGGCTCGCACTCACATTCCTCCACAAAGTATGCAACATTACTTGATGTTTGGTAATTATATAGATAGGTGCATGAAGACTTTAATTCTGTTTCTGACAAACACTGATGCAGAATTTACACACTGACATCATAAAATGTAGTTTTCCTGGTGGATTGTAACAAGTGTAATCAACCCAAAAGTGACGTAATTCCATCTTTCACTAAGCTTCGCTGCCTCCTCAGCCATTGCCCTAGGATATACTATATCAAATACACCCTATGTCTTTGTATTTGTAGCTTTCTTTAAACAAATTACACCAGCATGACCTTCTTATGGGATTTTGCAAAACAGCTGTGAGACATTACACACAGAAAGCATAATTATAGTCGTACACATAGGATTTCTGACTTAAAGATCACTCGTCCTACTAAATACACTGGTGATGCAGTGGGCCGTGTGGTGTGCCTTTTGGTTTTGGACTGAGGTGAGGGTGTGGAAGGAGGGAGGGTGTTACACCCTAGACCCTGTAATGAGACTTTGCTGCCGATCTCCCTCCAATGTGGTTCCCATCAGGGAGACTTGCACTTGTGGCAGAAATTCCAGCCCTGTAGCAAATGCCTTGTCTGGATTCAATCAAATCAGCTTCTGCCACAACATGGTTAGAAAAGTAAAATACCATGCACCATAGGTTTGATGATATTCAGACACTTTTACAGGAAAAAAATGGCGTTTAAAAAAAATGATTTTAAAGCAGCAAAAGTTGATGAGAGCCATTTTCCAGGCTGTTGCTTTATCAGGTATTGCATGCTTTTGGCACCACAGTTTGGCTTGAGTCTGTTAGCACTTGACAACATTATTTCATGCTGTGCCAAGAAACGTCAAGCTCATTTATCATTCTTATTTTTGTCATGTTATTCATTTTCCTCAATTTAGTCACCACCAATTCCCCATCTGCATCTGTTGGTGTCACTACCAACCCCCACAAGCTGCTTCCTTTCACCTGACAGTGAGGACTTGCACCAGGGACACTGAGCACATACAGAACTTCCACATTCATTCCATTTTTCCCTCTAAAGCTATAATAAAACATGCTCCTGCTTAGTCAACATTCTTCTGCTCAGGAGGAGCAAGAGGAGGTGGCGGAGGAAGACGACATATATTAATGAGTCAGCACTGCCTGGGGAGTCAGGAGTATGGCAGACGTCCGCACTCCTCCGAGGTTGGAGGGACAGCCGGCCAGCTGGCTCTGCTCTCTGAGACTCCATATTTGTTTCAGTGCACTCTCTTTCTTCAGTGTGCTTTGAAGGTGGGACCAGAAATTACAGTGTGCTCACCCATAGATGCACACCCCCATCTCAACCACACACACACACACAATAATTTTATAAAGCAGGTGTCCCACACAGTAGGGCAAGGATGACTCATTTTTGTTGCCATGGAAGTGCAGGAGCTGATGCTCCCGCCTGGGGACCCTCACTTCCTGTCACATCAGGCTTTGCTGTGTCCAGATTTCCTGTCTGCCTGAGAAGGGAAGATTAGAGAGCTATCAAGTTATTTCTTCTTTTTTTTTTTATCAAAGAGCACACTTTTTCCCCTACTTCACTCTCTTCTTTGCCAGAACCACAAGTTTTCATTCCACTCTTGCTAAGCCTCGATCCATTCTCCTTTATTTTATCGAAGCAAGTACATGAGTATGTTTGGCAGTGGATATGTAGTTCTCAAGAAGTCACTCTCTCACTGCGAGAGTGATCTATTCCTCTGTGAAGGTTTTCATTGTTTCATTGATTGCTCTAAATCTCTGGTTGGAAACAACATGCTTTAACTGAGATTACCACACTGATCTTCCCTCACAGCTCATTCTTTCCACATTGTATTGTCTTGTCTTAGTGGAGCGCCAAAGACTTTTCTTGTGGTGTAACTGAAAGGACAGTCAGTATTTTTGTGTCGTTTGAGTTCTGCATTCGCTCCGAGGATAGTACATGTATGTGCCTGTGTGTCTTGAGTGCAGAAATGCACGCTGGGAATCCCTACAGCTGCTGCCCGGTAGCAGAAGGGTGGGTCACCTCTGTCAGCTCAGGCAGGAATGTTCTGCACACTCAGCATTTTATCCAAACACACACACACACATAACACAACACACAGGGCGTCGCAGTAGTAGAAGTATGTGAATATAGTCTTGTCTTATTTTTCATACATAGGTTGTACTCCTCATTCTAAAAGCGACTCAGTTAAGGACTAAACCAGCAAAGCCCTCAAGTCTTGTTTATGGCTTCAGTAATAAAAACTGTGTTAATGTCACATGTGGAATGAAATCTGTATAAATGATTAGCAGGTCTCTCACAGGGAAATTCTTTTCAAGCACATCTGTGCTTAGTTTGAACAAAGGTTCTTGAGTTTGTAAGGCAGGTGGTTTGATTTAAAGGTGTGGGCAAATAATGGAGTGTTCGTGTGTACAGGTTTTGTAGTCCTAGGCTGGAAAATTTTCCGTTCTCAGAGTGTTTTAACTTTCTGTATGCAACTCTGTCAAACTTTTTATACCTTTGTAAGTATTTTTGTTTTTCCTTTTTCCTTGTTGCCTTTAACATTCAGGGACAAATACACATGAAAGACTAACTCTTTCTGTTTTTGTTTCTCCTGTTTCTTTGCAGAAGAGGTCGACTATGCAAACTTTGGCACCAACACAATCACACGCAAGAAGAAGGCAGTGGTGGCACTGCGCAACAACGACGTCAACCGCAAGCGTCCGCACATCCGCATCGGCATGCCCCAGGACTTCCGGCCCGTCTCTTCCATCATCGACGTAGACATCCTGCCTGAATCTCACCGCCGTGTCCGACTGTATCGTCATGGCTCGGATAAACCCTTGGGTTTTTACATCCGAGACGGAACCAGCGTCCGGGTGACACCACATGGGCTGGAAAAAGTCCCCGGAATCTTCATATCCCGGCTGGTGCCCGGGGGATTGGCAGAAAGCACTGGGCTGTTGGCGGTGAACGATGAGGTGCTGGAGGTGAATGGCATCGAGGTGACCGGAAAGTCCCTGGATCAGGTAACGGATATGATGATCGCCAACAGCCACAACCTGATCGTGACGGTCAAGCCAGTGAACCAGCGCAACAACGTGGTCCGCAGCAGCAGGATCTCAGGCAGCTCAGGCCAGTCGTCCGACAGCAGCGGATCGACCGGTTACCCAAGTTTGTCGGTGGCCTCGGTGGGCGTGACATCCTCCGGTGCGCACGGGTACCAAGACGACCTGGAGAGCGACGAAGAGGCAGATATCGTCATCGAGAGCAGCCTCAAGCGGCCATCGCAGAGGTCCAATGCTTCCCTGGCGTCCAGTGTGTCTCGCACGCACCAGCAGACGCCGACAACAGCCTCAGGCCCCCCGGCGCCTCCCAGCCCCCCCTCGCGTCCTTCGTCGGTAGTCTCCACCGCCTCCTTCCACTCCCAGCCAAGCCTCAATGGAGGATCCCACCACCACCACCACCAACAACAACAACAACACCACCACCACCATCACCACCAGCACAGCAGCCTCAGCTACCAGCTCCACAGAGACCTGAACCTTCAGCACAACCCGCACCAACAGTCCCAGCACAGTCACCACCCAAGGCGACCTGGAAGCGGCGAAGGGCAGATACTCGTCGCCGAGCGGCCTCAAGCGGCCATCGCGAAGGTCAATGCTTCCCTGGCGTCCAGTGTCTCGCCGCGCAGCAGGCGCCGACAACAGCCTCAGGCCCCCAGTGCTCCAGCCCCTCGCGTCGCCGTGGTGATGCGCTCCTTCCTCCAGCCAAGCCTCAATGGGTCCCACCACCGCACACCACCAGCACCGTCACCACCAGTCCCATCACCACCAGCACCGTCACCACCAGCCCCATCAAGACCAGCACCTTCAACAACACGTACCAACAGTCCCAGCACAGTCACCACCACGCCTCATAGCCCCTGCATCACAGCAGCAACCCAGCCCTCCGCCACAGCAACGGCAGCCTGCACAAAATCCTCAGCTCCCTGAAAGCGGACCCACGACACAGTCTTGCACTGCCTAGGGGAGGGGTGGAGGAGGATGTCATTGTCATTACCCTATAATACTTAGAAACACACACTCAGAGACGTAAACATCCCAAACTGCTCAGAGACTAAAACTGGAACACCAGGCCGGATAAATATGAGCTCACGTGGGTTTTGTCAGATACTAATTTTGTAACTTCTGTTTGTTTTTACAAGATAATTGATAATAGGAAGTTGCGAGCCCGGAAACAAGGAAAATGTATTGTATATATTTCTTGTATTTTTAAAACTGTTTTTGTCTCACAAGAAAAGATTTGTACGTATGTATGTAATAAGCATCAGAACAAATAACTGTTTTTAGGCGAGTCCACTGTATCCTAGAGTTCTGAATGTGCCTACAGCCTGATGTCTTCTGTTAGTGACCACTTTTTATTAAGATCCTTTCATTCGTATTACTGGGACCAACTTGGGGTTGCTTATGGATGTTTTTAAAGAGTAAATCTATATTTCTTATATTCTGACAAATGCTGTGTAGAGTATGATTTTTTTTTTTAATAGGTCTTTTATGCATTAATGATTGTGATCGAATCCTTGTATCTGTTCCAATAAATTATTCTGTCTCACAATTTTGCAAACTAGAAATGTGATGCTTTGGTTCAGCATTTATTGGATTGCACTGTGTCATTTAAAAGCCATTGAATCCTCATTTGTGCTGTATAATTACATCAGTGTTGTAGCTGTTCTGCTCTCATTTTCATAGCTGTAACTATTAAACCTGTAAGGATACCGATAATGGGCTTTAATTCTGGAGATAACAATTTAATGTCTACCAAAATGCTATGATTTATGGGAAAATCTTAGGTTTTTATAACAGAGAACAGAGTTATATGTATGTAGACACTTATTAAGACAACTATAACCATCTAAAACAGCACAAAACATCTACTTTAGGTTTCAACCCCTCAGAACCAAAAGTCAGAAGCTCTTTTCTAGACTTACTGCTGACAGTCAACACAACAAATAATCATGGCAGAGGATGACATATCCATTTCTCCACCAGCAGCAGCATCTGGAGACCAGGAATGCATAACCATAAAACATGTCGTGAGGGGTGTGACTTAGGTTTTCCTGGAAATTGCTGGTTGTGCTATTACCACACAGCAGATTTTTTAAAAACTCAGAAGATATTTACAAATCATGGCCAACTAGAGAAAACCAAACTGATTACTTAAGATGATGAACAATTAAGAGCAATTTAGAACACTAACAAAGCATTTTCATTGTCATTTTAAAATCACCCTAGGCATGCAATGCATTAAGTCCATGTCTACTGGCGACAACAATAAGATTTGAGTGGGAGTGGGTAAGGCACAAAGGTCAAGTTTCAGCACAAACTGATCTGCTCAGACACAACCAGACATTATCATCCTCTGGCTGTTGGATACAGCCAACATATCTGACCTGGACAAGCTGAAGGAATGCAGGTTTGTCCTGGGTCAGAGGCCCTGCAGCACCAAAAAACTCCTTTCACCTCCCCGCTAATGAATGTTTGTCTGCTGTGTTTATTCAGCATGCCACACTGCTCCAACAGCTAATGCATCATCGATGCCCAGCTGGTCTGCTCTGGTTGTAGTCTGCACCACCGAGCAGCAGAGTGTGGGTTTGGTGGGAGACCCAAGTCACGCAATCAATCTTTGCTAGCAGCGACTTAACACTGACTCTCAACCGCATGGCAACCTGCAGGTAATGCTCATCAGGCACTATGATTAAAGCAGACAAATTGGAAGATATTAAATTGAAATAAACTGCACCTAAAATAAGAAAATCCAATTTTTTTACTTTACTTTTTTTAGCCAATTTCATAGCTCATGCATCAGATTTGTGAAGATATTGAAGCCCATTGCCATGTGGTAATTCTGGCTGCCATCTGCTGGCCGAGATTGCACTGACATAGTATGTTGTGAAATGTGCAGTACAGGCAATGGACATCAGTGTCAGTGTCACAAAATGGTAAAGTTTGGATATCATCATTGAAAAGATAGTAATTGTCAAAGTGGTTGACAGACAGAGTAAGAATACTTTTTTTTTTATCATGACATGACATTACTTATTTCAAACTATCAGACTCAACACCATCATCTTGTATTTAGTTTTTCTTTTTTTCCTGTTGTTGTTGTTTTAAAAGTAGTTGGTTTTCAGATTATTAGTTTGACATCTCTTTTGACACCCACTAATGAAGGATGTTCCTGGCAAACTTAATTCGTTACATTTGCTTTAAATGGTTTTAATATTTATTTTTAAAATCTTTAAACTGTTTATATATGTTTGATTTGCTCAGGATTTAGACATATGCCTTTTGATTTTGACTTCCATAAGAAGTGCCGAACAAGTACATTATACTCTACAGTAAGCCAAAGTGCAAAAAAGAGTTCAGTGCTTTATTATGCGATACACTGTTTTGAGTCCTACGAGCCACCGTCAGCTGCACAACACACGTGATCTCAGCAGTCAGTTGACAAAGCAAAACACGGCAGTAGATCAGAAAGAAAGCGAGAGTGAGGAGACATGGACAATCGTCAGGTTGACAGGGTGGGCCTGCTGTCCCCCCTGGAGGAGTCCAGCGCGGAGATCAGCAGAGACAGCGGCATCGTCTCCCAGAGCGCGAGCAGTTTGTCCATGGTGAGCGACATCCTCAGCAGCGGCACCGTGTCGCAGAGCGCCAGCTTCGGCGCGGCAGCTAACGTTATCCCCCAAAGCCCGAGCCTCAACGAAGCGGCGGAGCCCGGGACGACGACCGACCAGCAGCACGACCCAGAGGAGGACGACGAAGTCCTGAGACGCACTGCCCTCAGCTACTCCTCCTACATCAGGGCGACAGCCGGAGAAGAGGTTTGTGTTGCTGACTTTTATATAAGAGAGCTAGCTAATAATAAAGCTCTCTAACTAGCTACGTTAACGTTAGCCCTTTGTGGTAACACTCTCTGGTAAGGGAGGGTTTGTAAGCTGTAATAGATGGACTTGTCAATAGCGAATAAATCAATTACAAATCCTTTATAGATCACTTGTAAGCCATGATTCAGAACAGCTTTGGGTTGCCAGATTGTGGAAAATCCTCCTCCAGCATGACACTTAGTGAGACCCCTCCACCGGCCTGTTTGACCTCCTAACCTCTGGAAAAGGGCTGTACTTATAAACTGTTTATTAACATTTACAACTATTGAATTAGTCCACTGTAGAACCCGTGATTCACTAACATGTATAACTTTATTATTACTAATTATTACAGATTCTGAATAGAAACACACAGCCATGTGATTACGCAAACACTTGATTTGAACAGGTCTCACTGATGAGTCTGTACAACAAAATAATGGGAAATTTTTAAACGTAAAAATGTGATAAAAACATTTGTTTGTACAATGTTAAGTTTTGTACACACATCAACAGCTAGTCCCACTCAGTATAATATGTTTAAAACATGATCACATTATGATAAGTCTGGACTTGTAGGTGTTAATAAGCAGTCTATACATTTTATTTTGGTCCAGATGCTGTGCAGCCGTTTTCCCAGACCTGACTTGAATCTGGCAACCTTAAAGTTATTCCTAGTAATGGCTTGTAACTGATCCTCAAATAGGAAAATAGTTTATAAAGCTATTAATTTTGCTATGGACCCTTTATAAATGGTGCCTTATAAGAGGCTATTAAGTATCTGTAGTGTAGCACATGCTCGTATTACAGCAATATACTCTGCTAATAAATCACTTCAACCAGCAAGAAATGCAGTTTTTGATCAGCAGATAAATAAAGTGGTTGCTAAGCGACCCATTTCTGGATGACAGGCAGTCATTACATTTCAGTGTAATCATTTGAGATATTGTCTTCCCGTCCTGTTAGTGCGATGTGACTGGCTGCAATCAGATTGAAAGTAGTATATCCATTGTCAGGAAAATGAAGAGGTCACTGCACACTGTTATAAGTCATTCAAGTGAAGACATGAATAATTGTTAAGGTCAAAACTGAGTTGCAGGACTTTTTTGATTTTGTTAGGTCTCAAGTCACCAGATTTATGTCCCAAGACTGATCCGTATCCAAGCCGTGTGACTGAAGTTCACACATCTGTTTTCTGGCTCCCAGTTGTAAACCCGATAGTCAAATAAAACTTGTTGGAATATCATAAACATAAACAGTCTGAGTCCACACTCCAAAAAGTGCCACTTGTCCTCAGCTTATGGAGGCAGCTGTCTGTATGTGTAGGTACTGACTATATTTTCTCAAGTTTTGCTAAAGATGGCCAACCGACCAGCTCGCTGTCACTCCTGAGTTGACCTTAACTGGATATGCATGATACCCGCTCTTTAATGAGAAGCTGAGTGAGCTAGCTCGCTCTGTGGGAAGACAAAGGCTCCTGTGTTTTGGCAATGTGGTCCTTGCTGACACAATTAAAAGGCATTTTGTTGAATTCCAGTAGCTTTAGTTTTCACATAGTTTGTGTGCGTGTAACATTTTACAGTGTTTTCTTTAAATGATTTCTCCTCTAGATCCTGTGCTTGGAGAAGAGCTTGGAAGAAATGCTGACAAGAGTAGATGAATTTGTAGGAATGCTGGATATGGTAAGCTGGATCAGGCTGTGGAAAAGTGAACGATTATGTGTCATTATTAAAATTACTTTGTAGCTCATTTTTATCTTGTTTGTTATCTCCAGATCCGTAATGATACCTCCCAGATAGTGAGTGAAAACCTACCTCAAATCCAGCAGAAGTCTGATGAAATGAGACAGATATACAGAAGAATTGATAAGTTAGAGGTAAGTTATCATTTTAACTTTGCAAGATTTAAGGGGTTAATACTGCAAAATATTTTGTGTGGTGCATTCATAGTGCACACTTGATCCAGGGAATGGCATCCTGTGACCAAAGCAGACTGCAGACTGCACTAATAAGGACTGTGAAATGAATGTAATATGAAACCTATGATGTAACGTGATGGAAACAGAATTTGTGTGTCGTGTTTTATTTATAATTAAGCATGAAATATATCCTCATCACAAGAGGAGAAAGTGTTAGAGCTGTTATGAACTAGTCCGTTCTTATTGGCTGGCCACTTCTTATTTTCTTCTATCAGTAATGGAAGTAAACACTTGTGGAGTGCAGTATGTTCTTCTTTTCAAAAGCTAATAATGTTTCACTCTTGAGTGACTAATTGAAGCCAACCAGCCAAGATGATAAAACATTTATAATCCTATATAAGCCTATGCATTTGATGAGGTATGAAATACAGAGTTAGAATTGTTATGTTTCCCTTTTTACATTTCCTTTTTTTCCTTCTTTTTTTTTAATTAACTGTAACTAGCTCAATCTTGTCATCATCTCTCTTTCTCTGCCCGCAAATTACACAATATATAAAAGTTAAAACCTTCACAGAATGTCCTATACTGACTCTTGTTTTGTGTTTTACGTTTGTGTGATGTTATTTTTGTCTGTATTAAGTGTCCAGGAACAAAATAATTTTGCCAAGAATCTTGATTGTATCAGCTCTTTGCTGTGTTATTCTGGTGCTGCCCACAGGCCTTTGTAAAGATGGTGGGAGCCAATGTCAGTGCCATGGAGGAGCAAGTCACACAGGCAGAGGGAGAACTAGGAACGCTACCGGGTGCTTTCAAGAAGATCCTCCGCACAATGAGTGTCCCAGGCTTCTTAAATGTAAGAGCTCCTTCATGTGCTTGTGAATTTGTAGTCATGCCTTCTGGCAATGTGTAACTTTCTACCACTGAGTTGTGGCTCCTAATTCCTCTCTAGGGTGTGTGCTGTCAGACAATTAAGATTAATTTGTGTCTGTTCATTGACAGAAACCGGCCAGCCCAAGAAGACCAGCACCACATCAGCGTCAAGAGATCCCCAGCGTGTTCCGGACAGACGATTATTTCACATCACAGCCAGAACAGTGACACGGTAGAACATTCGACACAAAACTTGGATCTAACCTCAGAGGCCTGTTTGAGGGCAGCAGGGGCGGGGGGACGGGGGGAGACCGTAGAGACAACTTTTACTGCCATCCATTGCAAGAGGATCTATCGGTGCGGCGGCCTCAACACAGCAATAGTAGCCTTTCTGAACAAGTCACTGGAAGCCAAATGTGTGGAGACGCTCTGCAGTTTTTGAGTGTCATTTTCCTGGCAGCAACAAGCACTGAACTGTAGCATCATGATTTTAAAAGTGCCTAAATTGGTCTTATTTCTGTCAGTCTTGTTTTCACTACAGTTGTTAAATGTGACAAGTCAGGAGGACAAAGTGATCCCACTGTAAAGAAGGTGCAACAGGAGGAGCTGTAAAGATCTTACGTCGATGATGTACTACAAGATGTATTACACAAAGAATTAACCCAGCTTTTTTATAAATTACATTCCTGTTAATGGTGTTTGTAAAAACCTGCACGCTGTTATGAATTTATCTGTATTTCTAATATCTCATCACCCCACCCCACCCCCCGAGCAATATTGATCTCGTCCAGTTAAGCATTTAATGTCTTCCATTTCAAAATATTCACATTATTGCTAGCCTGACGTTACTGGCTAAGGATGACAGTTGCCCACGTTGATGTGGGTCAGCATCTTTAATGGCACCTTTTTAGCCAAAAAAAAAGCACACTATTAATGAGTTGTGTTTGTAGTTTCACAATTCAGACTCATGAATCAAAGTTTGGGCCACCGATGAAGCTGTGATTGAGTTTTGTGATGATTACTGGACGAAGGTTGGATCTCGTCCTGGGGAGAAAACCGTAGCTTACAGTGTGGTGTTGGTGTGGTGATGGTGTGGCCCTCTGAACCCCTCCAACAAGGTTTAATCAGTAATGGCCACAGCTATGATTCATTGTTCACTTAATTATTTGCCAAAATAGTCAGAAATAAGGATGTTTTATTTACAGGCCGATTTTTGGTTTATGTTTTTAAAATAATCATTAAAGATTTATTTGAGACAAATTCTTTATTGCATGTCCTGTTATTAGTATTATTATATTATTAGTCTTGGTCATTATGGTGAATCATATGCTGATACGCTGGGTTAATCTGCAGGGCTATAGTAGCTCACACCCTGTTAATGTCATCCTGCAAGACTGGGAGTACAATGAAAGCCATTTTAGAGGTTCTGAATAGGTAGGGAATAAAAGCAGAGAGTGTCCAGTTTATGTAATATACAGTATAGTCCAGCTGTCCCATATTTAGCTATTCCTCCCAGGTTATTTATGATGCCATCAACAGATTTAAATATACAGCAACAACTGAAGAAGAAATCCGAGCAGACACCTGCTGGGAAGACAGCACAAAATTACACTGAACAGCACTATGTAGATAAGGTGGTGTTATTTACAGACGTACAGGAGCTGCAGTTTTCATCCCACAATGCAGGATGGCTGTTAAGAAAAGAACAAAAGATCATCTATCTGTATATGCAGTTAAGCTTGTAGGTATTTTGCCAGCTTTGCAATGGGTGGAAGAAAACGACAAAAACAATGCACTAATTGCACCTGGTAGTTAGGCAGCACTCAAAAGCATTAAAACGGAAAACACACAGACAAGATCTCCTTTTTGAAATTCACCATTTAATATAGACTGCACAGTAAGGGTCTGATGGCCTGCTTCATTTGGGTTCCTGTCCATGAAGGAATAGGAGTGAAATGAGGATGCTGATATACAGGCCAAACAATCACTCAAACTGCAAACAGTAAACATGGAAATTCCTGCTAGTAAAGCTACAGGTCAAACAATCATAAAAAGACATGCAAAAAGTATGGCCAGAATACTGGGATATATAAAGGACACAGTAAGACATCTTTATAATATCCAGAAGCATGTGGGTGTAGGGAGGAGGCAGGGCAGGAACCGAAAAGAAGAGGGAGTTATTACCCGTCTCAGGATAGGATATACTGGACTTTATCACATACTTCATACAATAGGTAAATACCCAAGTGGTAAATGTGCACACTGTGGTCATCCTGAGGAGGAAATGCAGAAGCGACAACATTAAAGAAAGCTAAGCTGTGGGGGATATACAGTCAGCTAATTAAGTATCTGAAAGAAACAGGGTTAATAAAGAGAATTTCGATTTTTCTTTCTCTTTTTTCTCCCGCCAAACTGCTGTTCCACAGTTCAGTCCGCTAGGTGGCGGTAATGTACCTGCAAGCTGTTTCGCCAACCGCCAATCAACCAAGAAGAAGGAAGCGGGAACTCCATCAGTCCGGTCCGGTTTGTCTCCACGCTAACTGGACAGCTGACCTGGAAAGTAAGGTAAAACTTGGCAGGCCGTAAATGCTCTCTCTTTGAGTTAAACGCTTTTCAAGGATGATAACTTTTCCAGTAAAAGTAACACGACTTTGCCGAGCCGAGTATAGAAAAGACAGATTAATAAAACGGTTCCGGGGTAGGGGGGTTAAGCACTCACTGCGTGGCTAGGAATAGTTTCATAACACAGAAATTCAATTCAGTTCAATTTGTCCTCTGACTGGGAAGCTGGTCAGAAAATAATGCTTTCATATTGAGTTGTAATTCAATGCAGACATCAACATTCGCCCTCTCCCTTCCACCAGCTGCCAATTATGTGAGGACCGTCCATTAATTCACATCAGTATTTATGTTATATGATCATTCCTGAGTTGTTTCATTTTTACATTAGTCCATATATATATCCCAGGAGTGAGTAAGGGGTGGTCATAAATCCTGCAGGTTCAGCCTGCAGTCTGCCACGGCTCTGCTAATGACAAAACTCTTTTCTCCTCTAGATCCAAAGCTTCACAAATGGAGTGCAAGAAAGAAATATGGCAAACGTGTGGAGAGGCCTTTGTCAGCCAGTATTACCAGCAGTTTGACTGTACCAACAGGATGGGGCTGAGTAGCCTTTATGTGCGTTTTACATTTGAAGTTGAAGTTGCTGGTGTAAATGATATAATGCATGATACATGTGATCTGATGTGAACAAACTTTTTTCTTAGTCTGATGATGCTTGCTTGACATGGGAAGGAACACCTTATAGAGGGCGAGAGGCCATTGGAGCCAAACTAGTGGTAAGTATCTCTTCTTACTTAACACAATGGAAATGCAGGCTTCTAGTCCACGCTGCTTTACTGTGTTCTCCCTGCCTTAAAGTTCCTGCATTTGTTCACACATTCAACACATAAAATTTTCTAATTTTTCTGCCTTGAACAGCACCCTTCCTTTTCTTTCTTTATCAATATTAATAGCAAATCATTATGGTTGTTAGATTTTGCTTTACATTCCAATTGTAATATTGTTTTCAATCCACAGAACTTGCCTTTCCAGCGTATTGCACACGCTATCACAGAACAAGACTGCCAACCCACGATAGATAGTTGTATCCTCATCATGGTGTTTGGACAGTTACGGGTAAGGTGGCAGATTTTATTTTACAAGCCTGGGTCTGCACCTTATCCACAGATATACAACCTGCATTATGCAGCAATCACACCATGGAAGCTATGCTCCCACTATACTAAAAAAAAGAGAAAATTGCTTAATACAAATAGCTACAACTCATAGATAATTATGGAAACAAACATAATTCCACTTTTAAAATGGCGTGTATACTAGGCCATATTAAATTGTAAATAACTTGTTGATATCTCTAGTTAATTATTTATTCATTTTTAAATTGAGTGCATAAAATCACGAATATCTCAAAAGGCCACAGAATTGAAACATCACAGCTGGCCACTGATGAAAAGCCTCACAAAGTAAAAACCTGTTGCAGTAGCACCACCATATGGCTAGTTACAAGTTAGTTACTGTTTTGTATGTTTTTCTGCCATTCTTAAGTTTGCTCCTATTGTGGCTGTTAAGGGTGATGTTAGCTGCATTTCTGCAAAGTGAAATGTGGAGATTCTTAATCATCAATCTGATTGTTACTGCTAACTGCCTCAAAACAATGCTTTTTTAAATATATATCAGACTCTTTGTTTTATTGTGAATGCTGCAGATAAGGCACAAATTAAATGTATAATATGATGGTCAAATACATTTCTGCCTTAGTTCACCTTTTTCATCGCTGTTCTCCCATATTTATTTATTTTTTTGTAACAGGTAGACGATGATCCACCAATGGCCTTCCATCAAGTGTTTATGCTGAAGTGCCTTAACGGTGCATGGGCTTGCACAAACGATGTGTTCCGGTTGGGGATACATAACATACCAGTGTAGTGATTCGGATTTGTTGGCCCACACACACTCTTGACACCCAGCTCTGAATTCATACTGTCATCAATGAAAACTGTAAGGAATTATATGCAAAGATCCTTTATGTGGTTTGTATCAGAGATGTGTCAAATGACATTCCTGTATAATAAAATAGTTCATGTCTGAACTATTGTGATTCCCTTTCTCTGAGAAATAGCTGTATTTCCTCTTTTACTCATTTTTCTACGAAGGCTGCAGTACGATGACTTAACACTGAAAGTCTAGTGAGTAGGTTTGAGCAGAGAGTTCCTGTTAGTCATCTGCATCTTGTGGTTTTTTAATGTAGCATGTGTTGTGTATGAGCACTAGAGGCGCACTGCCCTGCCCTGTGAGCGTCAGTTTAAATGGTCCGACCAACAAAGCTACAGCTGCATCTGCGAGAGGTTATGGCACACGGTACGAGCTAGAAGAGCCAGATACAGTCCTCTGAATGACACCGACGGCGAAAAAACTGTCCTCTCAGAAAATGGATCTAATGAAAATGAATATAAGTCTCCAGTCTGATGATCTTAAACAGTCGGTAAGCAGTTTAAACACAGCTAGCCACCGCATTGAATTCATAGGGGGGCGTTAAGTAAGGATAATGAGCATGTAACTGTCAGGTTTCTCGTCTGTGTTAATATTATCTGAGAAATTACACAGCTAACTCAGGAGTTTTAGACCCGCCGTGTGTAAAATTAAAAGAGTTTAGCTACATGAATGTACTGCACATTTAATCTTAATGGCTAACGTAACTGTAAAACTAGCCTGGTCTGCTCGTGTTAGCTAACTGTGAGGTGTGTAGCAGTGTAAGATACACAACCTCCGACAAAAACAGAGCTCAAACGTTCAAAACTGTTTATGAGAGGTGACAGTATAATAGTTTGTAAAGTAATAACTATGAACAAATCCCATATTGGACATATAAATGTATTTTGTTGTGGTTGGAACGAGGTTATAATGCGCACGCGCAGTGGCTTCTTTTGTAATTAAAGGAACAATCCGTAAAACTACAGTTTACCAATTAAAAAACAAATCGGAGAAAATACCAAACTCAGTGTGAGGTGAAAAATGTATGCTTACTTACTAATTGTTTACTAACTGGACGCTCACTCTTCGTAGAATGGCATCAAAGATAAAGATCCAGACTGCCAAAGTGGTTCAGAGACAGAGGATGAACCTTTGCTCAGGGAAAACCCCAGGCGGTTTGTCATCTTCCCCATTCAATACCCAGACATCTGGAAGATGTACAAGCAGGCGCAAGCCTCTTTCTGGACAGTAGAGGAGGTGGGTGTTTTCATTTTGGCATTTCTCTCACAGTTTACATACTGACTGTCCACCACAGTTTGTCATCACCTGAACAGTCTGTGAGACAGTCAGGTTTACTGCTTACGTTGTGTCTTTCAGGTTGATCTGTCCAAAGACCTGGCACACTGGGACCGCTTGAAACCCGATGAGAAACACTTCATCTCCCATGTCCTCGCCTTCTTTGCGGCCAGTGACGGTATCGTCAATGAGAACCTGGTGAGGGTTTGTTTAGCAGCTTGTGTACCTGTAAAGAGTGAATTTTTTTTCCCCCACACAATAAAGTGCCTGGGTAACATTTTTTTGTATTTGTGTTTTATCTAACAGGTGCAGAGGTTCAGCCAGGAGGTGCAGGTCCCTGAGGCACGCTCCTTCTACAGCTTCCAGATCCTCATAGAGACCGTTCACTCAGAGATGTACAGCATGCTCATCAACACTTACATTAGGGACCTGAAGGAGAGGTCAGTTGCTCATTGGTCTCATCCTCTCTTGCAGTGGCTTAATGGCTCTAATGTTTAGATTTAAGCAGGTTTCAGGGCCAGATTTATTGGATTATGTTTTAAATTGAAGTGGCTAAATGAACAATAGCAGAGTGTAAAGCATTTGAATTAATAAAAGCTATTCAGGATCTTGTATGGGAATATATTTGCACGCCACCGAGTCAGTATGAATAACTGCTACATACTGTAATGGTTAGATGGCAAAGATTATATGTCTAGGCCTTGTGCATAACCATAAACAGACAAATTCTCCCTGTATATCTAATTCTCTGAAGATTCAAAACAAACTCTAAGACCTGCACCTGTTCATCTACAATACTTTGTGGTAATTTCCGTTGCATTCCCAGCTGCAGCAGCTTTGAGGTACTTACAGACTAGGAAGAAAACAATTTGATGCATCAACAGGCTGTTGACAGTGCCTATAAAAAGAATATGAATTTAATGTTTTATTGTTCGACAGCATACATCTTTTTACATTAATTTCATCCTACACCTTCAGAGGTTCTGCAATATGTTGTGTTTATGTTTGTAAGTAAAAAAAAAACAAACAAACTCTATTTTATATAAATTTAACACTATTAACGTTAATGTTTTGAAGTAGTAACGTTAAATGTTTTTTAATCAAATACTCTATATGTGTCTTAGGGACTATTTGTTTAACGCCATTCAGACTTTGCCTTGTGTGAAAAGAAAAGCAGACTGGGCTCTACAGTGGATAAATGACAGCAAATCCACATTTGGTAAGTACATGGCATTGAAAATCATCATATTGTAGATTGAATATAATTAGCAGTTCTGGCCTAGTCGAAGTTTCAATTAAAGGGGGGGATTACTCGTAGTTTTGACTCTGACTTTTTGCCCTCAGGGGAGCGAATTGTGGCTTTTGCAGCTGTGGAGGGAATCTTCTTCTCTGGCTCATTCGCTGCCATCTATTGGCTCAAGAAGAGAGGCCTAATGCCCGGGCTTACCTATTCCAATGAGCTGATCAGCAGGGATGAGGTGAGGGAATTCAAAAACTAAAAGATGTTTAGTCAAAACTGCTGAAAGGTCCACTTACCTCTGAGGATAGTTGTAAAAAAAAAATAAAATAATAATAATAATGTAATAATGTATGTTTGATCGCAGGCTACACAATACATATTGCTTGATGCAGAATTAAGGTAATTGTTGATCTTACTTTCCAAATTACATCGTAAGTTAAATATGACGTCTTGTAGCATAAAAGATGAAACATGGAAATCTTAATTTCTCTTGCACAATACTGTGGGGGAACTTTTATCTTGGATGATTTTCTCAGAGACACCTGTATTGAGGTTTGGCTGTGCAAGTTTTTCCTGTCATTTCAGGTCACTCACCTGTTTACAGAGGTTACCGTACTGCTTTACTGTCTGCATTTACCACTCATGCGGTGTGACTGCTGGCTTGTTTGACTTTTTGCATCCACACTTTGCTATTTAACAACTGTCAGAGTAGCTATGGTGCTCTTGGGTAGGAAATATGGTCACCGTTTGTATATGAAACAGTCAAAGGTTGATCTTCCTTGTTTTAATATCAACTATCCTGACATGTATGTTCATGTGTCTCCTAGGGCCTGCACTGTAACTTTGCCTGCCTGCTGTACAGCTACCTGGTGAAAAAGCCATCAGAGGACAGAGTGAAGGACATCATCACTAAAGCTGTTAGCATTGAGCAGGTCAGCCACAGTATGAACTGTAGCAAACAGTATATCTGTGTTGTTGTTGTTTTCTTACTGTATAGTTTGTCTCTATTGACAGGTACTGCAACAAACCAGCAGTAGTTACTTTAGTAACTAGATCACAATCTTATTTCTCTAACTAACTAAACATAACTTGTTTGGGGTTGCAGGAGTTTTTGACGGAGGCCTTGCCAGTGGATCTAATTGGGATCAACTGCTGTCTGATGAAACAGTACATCGAGTTTGTGGCTGACCGGCTTCTCACTGACCTTGGACTGGCTAAGGTAATTTTCATTAAAAGGAAGCCAAACGTTCATTTCTCATTTAATTCCTTCATATTACAGCATTTATATTGTTAAAGCAGAGGATCCCCTGATGCCTCAATGTAAAAAAAAGCCTTCTCTTTTTCAAGGTTTACCAAGCGGAGAATCCATTCGACTTCATGGAGTCCATTTCATTAGAGGGGAAAACTAACTTCTTTGAGAAACGAGTAGCAGAGTATCAGAGATTTGGAGTTATGTCGAGCATGATGGACTGTGAATTCACACTGGATGCAGACTTCTGAAACAGAGATGACATCCTCTCACTGTTACCTTTGACCTATTTATTTGTTTTATGCAATAGCTGGCAAACCCCCCCCCCCCCCCCCCCCCCAAAGATTAAAGCTACATTTTTCCTGGGAGAATTTCATCTGGAGTTAATTAACAGCCAGTATTGTGGAATAAGGTAAAACCCTGCTAGTGATTATTTCTGACCTCAGCATAGTGCAGAGCAGGCATGTATGACGCCAGTTTTAATTATATATAAAGTGTGAGGTACCTCATAAATCACTTGAGATGGCAGATACCTAGAATATATTTTATGACTTCTACATTGAACTGTTTTAACGTTTTGTCATTTTCGATGTACAATAAACATGTTTTGTAAAAATGAAAGTAATTTCGTTATTATAAGTGTTTTAGAGGAATCATTTATTTTCAAATGTTGGTGACTGGTTATAAACATGGTTTCAATACATAATTGTTATTAAATCCCTGACTCTAGCTAATACTGTCGGAATAAAGCAGTATTTATATTTATATACTCCTAATTGTACTTTCACTGAGATTTCTCCCAGCAACCAGATTAGATTAGCCACTCCTCCGTTAGCATACGGATGCAGGCAATGATAGCTAACAGTTAGCTCGTGTTTTCGCAATTTGAAAAGATGGCTCGAGACCTGCAAGGTTTTGCGTTGGAAAAAGCCGAAGTGTTTTCCAGCCGTTTGAAAGAGCTCCTCTCTTCGGGACAAGGGTATGTTCGGGCTCAGTTCGGGGTGGATTTGGGTTTGAAGCCCGAGTTGTACCCGACGTGGGTCATCCTGTCCACGGCCGCGGTGGGTCTGCTGCTGCTGCTCGGTCTGTCCTGGGCCGCCGTCTGTGGCGGTCTGCTCGTCGGGAAAAAGCGAGGATCCCCGGTGACCCAGGGCAGCGGTGAGCCCGTCAAGGCCACTTATGTTAAAACTGCGAAACCAGAAGAACAGAAGAAGAGGAACAAAAAGAAAACGCTTGAAAAGGTACAGGCGGCAGTGGGCAGAATCACGGTGTCTTTATCAATATAACTGCGTCTGTTCAGTGGTGTCTGTAAACAATAGACCCCATAAGAACAGTGTTGACTCAGTTAGCTCAATGTGTACACTGAGCCCCCCTGTTATTTTATCAGAAAGAGCCATCAAGTTCAACGTTAACATTAGTTAGCTTGCTAACTTGGCTATCAAGCAAACCGTGGTTCTCATTGGCGTTTTAACACACTTTGTTTACACAATATAAAATTAAGCCATCCAGGGACAACCATGTGACCCAATTAGAAATGACAAATATAAGAATAAGACTAAAATACAAAGAATCCCTGTTCGGGATGCTAACTAGCTGCGTGTGTGTCCAACTGTCAAGCTACTAATGACAGTTAACGTAAACCAGTTAAAACAAGATGGAGAATTATCTAGCTGCTCATGTCCGAGTGTTGAACTGCTATTTACGTGAAAACGAAACTGTTTCCACACATCTGCGAACAAGGTTATTTTGTTTTTTAAGTAGCTGCCTTTCAGTTAATAATGTAAATATCTTTAAAGTTTAGGTTTAGGACTACAGTGATTGAGCAGCTCAGTCCACAGTCAAGTCAAGTCAAATTTTATTTATATAGCGCCAATTCACAACAGAAGTTATCTCGAGGCACTGTATATATAGAGCAGGTCTAGACCATACTCTTTATCTTATAAAATTTACAGAGAGAAACCCAACAGATCCCACCATGAGCAAGCGCTAGGCGACTGTGGCAAGGAAAAACTTCCTTTTAAGAGGCAGAAACCTCGAGCAGAACCGGACACAGCCAAACGTCATTGCAGTCAGGTGTCACCAATCATGCTAATAACTGACAAACGGATCCTGGTTTTAGCAGGTTTAGAAATACAACGTTAAATTGATGTTTCCTTAAAAAAAAACAAAAAACTTTTGTTCATGTAGCAGTTTTAAGATACATTTCTGAATTATACTGCAAACTCAGCTACAATGTAAAGCTTAATCTTGGAATTAAAAGTTAATTCTACTGAATTATCAATATCATGTTGTTTATTTGATGTCTGTCTCTCTCCTCCAGAAGACACAGTCCAATGGGCAACCAGTGACTGTTGCTCAGGAGGAAGTTCAGGTGACAGAGGTGGTTTCCAAGCTGTCCCCGCAGATCAAAACCGAGAAGGTATGTTTGCGCTTCGGCTGCCAAATGTGAGAGGACCCAAAACTGTTGGTGGTTATTGGTGCATAGGGTAGCCAGAAAGTTTTGTTCTCTTTTTTTGAGTTTTGATCAACTGTGATAAAAACAAAATTCGGAGATTGGTGTAATATTGCTGAAGCCCTAATGCACAAAAAACAATTATATTAGTAGAACTTTACTACTACTAACTTTTATTTCTCTCTGCCCACAGGTCCATGAGGTACAGGCCCCAGTGCAGGTGAAAAAGAACAAGAAGAAAACCAAGACAGATGTGAAACCAGTTCAGCACGTGTCTACAAATGATGGGAAGGAACCTGATGATGGTAAGACTCAACTGCAGTGGGGGAAATTTCATAACTTCTCATTTTCAAACTGACTGTTTTGTCATTTCCAGTGCACTTTCCCTGTGTTTTCACTATTTACAGCCTACTTTACCTCTCCAGTTTTGTTTAGCCTCACTTAAAAGTATCAGTTTTCCTACTGAAGCCAACAGGAAAACCAACCTAAAATACTTGTTTATTATTACCTTGTGCATTCCAAGACACCTAACCTTTTGTTGTTGGTTTTTTGTGTCCACCAGGTATCTGGGAGACCAAAGTCAGTAATCGAGAGAAGAGGCAGCAGCGCAGGAAAGACAAGGGTCCTGAGGATTCTGGCAGCTCAGGAGGTGTGGAGGCCCCCAAAACCCACGTGATGGCACCCATAGCCACGGCAAATACCAACACCAAGAAGAACAGAGGAAACCATGGTATTCATCTAGCAAGGATTGGCTGTGTGTTGTAGGGCTCAACAAGTAATCGAAATATTGAAATCATAATATGGCCAAGTGCAAAATCCAAATCACAGGAGCTGCAGTTTTTTTAATCAATGTAAAAATGTGTCACAACAGACCATCATAGACCATTACAGACCATGTAATGGCTCTCATACCACCATTGTGGTGGTACAGAGATGCCCCCCACTTACAAATCGTACTCTCCAGATGTAAGGGAACATGCTTGTTTGGTACAGACCCCAGCAAAAATCACATCCTTTAGCTTTAACATTTGTAGTTTTTCAGTGAAAATGAAACTCAAGTTTGTTGAATGCCCAAAATACCACATGTAAAAAAACATTTTTTGGACATAAATTCTTAACACAGGGATAGGTTATATGTAGCATCTTGTTGGGATCATTTATACTGAAAAACTAGAATGATCTGGTAATGCTGACTTTTACTCTGGTAATGTTAAATTTTCCCCTCACTTTGTTTCAGAGTCGCTGCCTTCAAGAGCCACTGGAAAGGGAGATGCAGCCAGTGGAACTGGTAAAGACAGAGGTGAAACTTTTTTCTTTTTTTTTTGGTCTGACTTGGATGAGAAAACATTATATTAGCTCCCACATTGCCCACTTTTTTTTCCTGAGTAAAGATTTGCTCATGTCTCAAAGTGATTTTTAAATCTGTGATATTGGTCTGAAGTCTAAAATCTAATTTACGTGGACTAAAATCCAGAATCCGCTTGACTACAGGTTGCTGCAACAGTCAGACTCTCTATCTTCTTGTGTATTTGCCTCCTCAGTGTCCACCAGCTGGAGAGAGGAGCCTTCGGTCAACGGTGTCGGATGGACTGACATTCCCTTGAAGCTCCCAGGCCAGATGGGGGCTATGGAGGGAACCAAGTGGAGTAACATGCCCTCAGCTCCACATTACAGAGCCCCAGCTGAGCCCAAGCACTGGGCACAGGAGACACAAGGTACCACATGGGCAAATGTCTCGACAACACAAATATAAACCATAATAGCAATAGTAGCAGCAGAGTATAGAGGAGTCAAAGAAACATTAGGACAGTGACGTTTTTCATTGTTTTTGTTCTACTCATCTTGTTGGATTTAAAATGAAACACTGACTTTGAGGTTAAAGTGCAGCTGTAAAGATGTTTGAGAGTAGTTACAGCCATATCAGGTGAACGGTGTGGTACTTTAAGTCCTTTTTATCCTCTGGGTGCTGAACAGACTCAGTTCTAACTAAATTTAAATTTTAGCAGTGTGATCAGAGCTTTAGTTATATGGTATTATTTGTTAGCAGCTATTTTAGTGTTCAGTTATTAAGTCAAAACAGGCCACAGCAACAATAATAAAACGCTGTAATTTGGACTGCTAAATTAAAAAAAGGGAAAATTACAGTAAGATTATTCTTAAATTCAATTTCACTGAGGTCATAGTCATTTAAAATCTCTATCCAATTGAGCCATCTGCTGGCCTGAAGTGGTATTGCAAGAAAAAGAAATCTTGACCCATTGTTAAAACCTGAGCTAACATTCAGTAAGTGGCTATGCTGGGATGTGATGAAACCATTAAAAGTTTAAAGCAACTGCAGGCTCAACAAACACATCCTAAATATCAGTAGTTTTATAAGGGGACATACCCTGAGGGGTTATTGAAACCAGTTATCATGTTTATTATAAATTAGATTTAACCATTACTCAATCAGTTCTAATATGCTGCGAGGTAGTTTTCAATCTTTACAACCCTGTTTGGTAGAACAGTGTTCTAACTGTATGTGTGCACATCTGTGTTTCTATTTGCTCTCGCTAGCAGCGTGGAGTGGCATTGATGGTCGGATAAAGACTGACCTCAACCCTGTGTCTTTCTCCATGCGAAGACTAAACACCACAGGTTGGTATTGTGATTAACTCTCAGCATTATCACCTCATCTGTGTTTTTGTTTTCTTTTTTCGGTCATAGCTGGTTTAGTGTTTTTACCTCCCCTCTGTCTCTTGTAGACCCAATATCAAATTCAGTCGAGCGCCAGTGGGCGAGCCACACAGATGTTGACGATCAATGGTCTGGATTCAGTAAGTGTCTCAGCGACCCATCCCACATACCACACCCTCCTAAACAACTGCTGCTTGTTCATAAAGAGAGGAACAGCATTTAGGATTTTTCTGTGTCTAACTTACATCTCGTTTATGTGATTTTTTTTTTTTTTTTTTTTCAGACGGGATGGCAGCAGCAGACCCCAGCTCTGACTGGAATGCCCCAGCAGAGCACTGGGGAAACTATGAAGAGCCTCCTGTGCTGATGACACCAGCTCCTCCACTGAAGGAACAGCCTGCCCCCAACAAGGTCTCGCTCAGTCTTCATGACCTCCACATTACCATTTGCATTCTATACATCCCATAAACCTTCTTCAATCAGGGTATTAATGACATGTGGTTGTTTTCAACTGAAATGATTTGAATGTATGTTTTTGTTACAGCAGTTATCAGAGGATGATAAGGACTCCGAGGATCCGTCCGGGGGAGCAGCCAAATCCAAGAAGAAGAGGAAAAAGAAGAAGAAAACAGAAGAGGAGGTTGCGTCTGAGGCTCAGGCTCAAGCCTCAGCACCCCTGGTCAATGCAGTGCCCAAACCCCAAGAGCTTCCTGTGCTGGCCTCCAAAAAGCAGCAGAATCCTAGCATATCCTCCTCTCAAAGTAGGTTTCACTCTTTTTACTCTCCTCCTACATTTCTTTGAAGCCAAGGCTGTATGTTCTACTGGATTTACATCAAGATGCTTCTAAATACAGCTTTTTTATTTTTACTTTTTAATCTCCTCACAGAGAAGTCTGAGCCGACCGTGGAGCCTCCGAAACACTCCCAGAAGAAAAAGGTCCGAAGAGAAACATGAAGTCACATCACAGGTCCAAACAAAGCATATGCAAATGATTGTTAAAAGTGTCACATGCAATAATTACCAGGTACAGAGTTTCTTTCAGAGATACTACATTAATGGTTTATCAGTTATCGAAACAAAAAGAAAACAGGCAGTGGATATCGCCTGCTTGGTTAAATACAGTGATGAAATGTGGTCCTGTGGACTGAAATCTTAACTAATTTGCACTATTTGCTGCACTGCAACCAGAGTGGAGTTTCAGGAGAGGTTGACTTGCAGTGGAGGTACATGTTTATGTGACTATTTTTTAATGGCATCAAAAAAAATTTTTTTCCATCATCATCATTAACACAAACAACATAAACAGATTTTCTTTATTTTTATTTCTAAGAAAATTTAAGTTACAAGAACACCATAAATTTTGATTTCCCAGAATGTTGCACTTTGTTGTGTTTGTCATCCTGCTGCTCATATATCAATTACTGAAATGTGTGAGATCGAGCTGCATGTCAGTGCTAGACTCAAATCTGTCTCAAAGGATTGGTTTGGATTTTTCTCTCAAGTTTATTTTAATTAAACACTCAAAAGGCGTACTGTATTTTGAAAGAGTTATGGATCACTGCAGTCATCCCTCCTCTTCGTTCTGGCTGTGAAGTTATACCCTCATAGAATACAAAAATCTGCACTCATCTTGTGCAAAAATACAATCTCAGGTTCAGCCAAAGCTAATATGTGGTTTCAGCTAATTTACGTTTAGCCACATTGATGTATTTTCTTGCTGAGCTGTGGCAAAGGGATACATTCTGGCAGTGGCATGAAAAACACAGGTGATAAACCTCCATGCGACTGCCAAGACAAATGTACCCACTTTATTTGATTATTCATAGACTGCTGAAGCCTCTTATTAGTGTTAGCTGAACTTTAGAATGCATTTTTGCAAACCGCATAAACTGTATTTTGCTGTACCCCATTTTTTAAAGTGTTGGCACTGTACAAAGGTATTACTATTTAAGTAGTATGAACAAGAGTCATTTTCACAGTTATCCATAACACTTGCAGCACAGATATGACATCGAAAGACTTGAAAAAATCCGGAGTTGACCTTTACAGTAAATCTATCCTTTGAGTACAACTCACTGGATGTAGGCTGTGTAGTTTGTAAAATGAATGAATGGCAGCTGTGGACAGGCTGAAGTCCATGTCAGTCACAGTGGTGGGAACTTTCACAGCAGAAAAAAGTATCTTGACAATAGAAACCTCCCCACAACCACTCCCTACAGTGTAATCCACCTTGTAAATTCTTTACGCTTAGTTTTGCCAGAATATGGCTAAATAACCTGTTGTCCTGAGCTTCAGAGTTTTCGGAGGGAGAGGGATAGCAAGACACTGAGGCTGCATATTTAGCCATATTTTGTTGAAACCATGATGAAAATTTGGAACAACCTGACAGCTGAAAAGTTACTAACTAAAATCTGCTATTTGGACCTTGTAAACTGATCCTGTATTGACACTGGGGCTGTTACTGAGCACAGTAGTTGATGTGAACCACCAGGAGGCACTGTAATGTGAAGTTAAGGAGTAGTGGGATTATCCCATAAAGCAGTAGCACTATTGTGTATTTTCGCTTTTACTTTCATCATTGAGAGAGTGTCTATCTTTATCTGACTAGACTGTGCGTTGATTTTTCTAGAGACTTCATGGTCCCTCCTTCACTCTTTATGGTTTTTTAAAAGACATTTTCTTCCAGTTTTCGTGCTAGAAAAAGCCATGCCATATGTACAGATTGTAAGGGCTTTTTCCGGTTCTGTGATTGCACTGTGCAAAAGGCTGTATTGATTTCCTTTTGATGTCAATGAATAGTTTTTTTACTACCTTTCTGCAGAATGTGAAATGTGTAACTTTTTTCGGTTTGTACCTGATTTGCAGGATCTATGACGAGGGGAAAAATGTTTCGATTTTTTTGACGTTAACTGAGAATGAAAACGTACATAGAGATGTGATATGGAGAAGCTTTAATTCCACATCAGAGTTGGTTTTAAACAAGACACACACACACACACACATAAACATAATTACACATATACAAGGGAAATTTAATTCCATTGCCTTAACCTGTAGATGTATAGCATTGCCGTCCTTTTTTATAGTTTCCATCTAATTGCAAGTTTTGATGTCAGAATTAATTTGATCTTGCATGACTTTGATAATAGTACTTGTGTACATGAAATTAAATGAATGATCTCTTGCTTTAACTGTTAGTACTTGGTTCCTGGAGTACCACTCAGTGTATATACTGTAATAGCTTTTTTAAGGAGACAAATTTGCAGCTTTTCTGTGGGCATCCGATTTAGCGGACATTAACAGGAGTCTGTTGTCGGTAGGCAAAAGAGCCTTAGTGCATTAAAGTGTTGATCAGCTGATGGTGGTGCATACTTGTTGGTAGACTTGATAGAACAAAATGATAGGTTGCTGTGGCTTCAGGTTCCCTTTTTTTGTTTGTTTTTTTATTTTTACTGATGATTAAGATGATTCAATCAAGGTATTTATATACTTGTCTGTAGGAAATGTTTTTTGTGAATGATTTTGTTAATTGAGGAGATTCAAATGATATTTCTATGTTTGTTTGGTAAAGATATAAAAATAAATAAGAAATGCTTGATATCACTTTGTCACACGGTAGTAATTTTTTTGTTTCTTGGAGAAACTTTCTGAAACTATGGTTTGCATACTTTTATTTTTCTTGAGGTGTGAAACTTGAATGTAACAGAACTGTAAGGTCTCTTACAGCCTCTTTGAGGCTATTGTACCTGTCAAAAAAAGCTGTGACCTTTTCCAGAGTGACTTTATGTGATGTGTGGGAGATTTTTTTCAGGCTCGTCAGCTTTTGAATGTAGCTTCTCCTATGGTGATTGAGATTAATCTGGAAATATAGCAGTACTTCATGATGAGATGTTTCCTTTTTTAAAGATGACATTGACTCTGACAACCAGAGCTCCTTGGGCAAGTCATATATAATTAAATCAGTTGTTATTCTGAAGGAGCACTGATGGTATTACCCACTTTTAATCATGTTTTCATGCCTTGCTAACCTCACAGTATGAATTACAGTCAGCAGAATTCCCCACAGCCAATCCTGATATAAAATGGTGCTTTCTCTTTCTACACTGGCATGTTGTTTTCATGTTTTCTGTCAAACTAATCCTGTGATTAATACAATGAGGATTCGCTATATGCTATGGTGCAAATCTGTGTCAGCAGCCAGGTCACTGATAGGCCCCGGTTTGCAGTGACCCTCCCGAGGCCAAACCGCTGCCCCAGTCAATGTGGCGAGGCAGTCGCGTGGCACGCTTACAGAGCCTGACCTCCTTCGCCTCATCTCTCTCTCTCTCTCTCTCAATATCCCTTATCTCTCAGTTCATTACGGATTTACCAGTTTTTAATCTCTCACAATCTCTGGCTCTCTCTCCATTCACCTTCACTTCAGATGGATATCACGTTTTTATTCACCACTGACAGATTGTTGTGCTTATTGAGTTTTTTTTCCCTCTGTTTTGTTTGTGTGTACGAAAGGCAGAGATATTAATACTGAAGGTCACTCTGTAATGGATGGCACTGTGGTTGCACAAAGCCCTGCTGAAACCCGCATTATTCCACATCCTGAAACAAGTCAGTAAAGTGTGGAAACATTATACAGCCAAACTAATATATCTGTGCACCCAAACGCTGGCTGTGGGATTTATCGTTCTGCAGTAGGTCTGGGGAAAAAAGGATTATAAGGCTTTGTACTTTCAGTCATTATGTCAGAGCCCACTTTTTTTTACATTTCTGTAAATATGTCTGTTTAATAATTCAAATGCTCAGCCGTGGCTGTTGTATGAGAAATTTTTAAGGTTGGAAAAAAAATGGACCATCAGTTTGAGATCTTTTGAAATTGCATTCCAGTTTTTATAGAGGTGGCAGTCTGGTCAGTATTAAATCATGGCTGGGGAGGAAAATCCCCTAATGTGACGATGATGCGGTCCACCCACCAGAGCTTAGAGCTGTGGCCACTGGCCCATCTGTCAGGCTTGGTGCGTGATGTTTGTACAGACACAGAGAGGGTTTCTTGCTCGAACGCTGCAATGAAACACATCGATCTTCAGCCATTTAGTTTTAAGACTTTTCTTCAAACTAGAGACAAAAAAAAACGAAGTCTCAATGTGTATCATCAGGTGTCAAGAGCCAGATTATCTTGATAATGATTGGGCAACCAGCCTACTATTAAGAGGCTGTCACTTGCTCCATAAAAAGGCTTCACATAGCTGAATTGGAGAACAGCCACATTAGCCTGTGAGGAGGCCTTGGAGCCCCTATCAGTGTCCCCCCAACCACCCTCAACCCCCTGTGTCCAGTGCACAGTGTTCCTTTTCTGTTTAGCTGCATCTGAATAAATAAATCCAGTACAAAACTCATGTTTGACCAGTTCCTACCATTTAGTCATTCAATAATGTTCAGTACATCAGGAGTAAAACAAATTATCTACAGAGGACCAGTTCAGCTAGGAAGCTGCAATTTATGGGAAGTGGAAAAATGTACATTCCGAAATCAAGAGGGAGGTCATGTGCAGAAAAAATACAAATTTTGGTTTAGTACGATTTATTTTATTTTGGCTTTTTTTTTTTTAAGATAAAAATTGAATATTAGGCTCCATGTAAATGTACTTACTGCTATTGTAGGGGCCCAACAACAAATTTTTGCCCCAGGCCCTCCCAGAAGATTAATCCAGCCCTGGCTCAAACATTTAATTTCCCCCAAATAAGAAACTGTCAGTTATAGAGAAAACTTTAAAGGCTGTCGACTGAGATAAGTAAAACAAAAAGGCACCAAAATGTTTGTCTGTGATTATAAAGCTTTTTCCATCCATCAACATCCACCATCCAGTCCTCGGAGCTTGGTCAAAATCCTCCGGTGGTCACGTGACTCGGGGATGAGCCAGATTAACGGCTCCCTGTTTTGCCAGGAGTCCACTCGCTGAAACAGGCGAACATCGGTTCAAACGCACTCTGGATGTGGCCGTCCTAGCACCAAGGACGTCGACTATCCCGTCTTCTCTTTTTTTTTCCTTCCCGGACATTGTACACTTGAATAATTCTTTTTTTTTTTTTGAAGGCAGCATTCATGAAATAGCTTGAAAACCGTAGCAGGTTAAAAGATGATTTCGCCGTGGGACCGGTGGTACTCGACGAGCTGCTGCCTTTGCTGCCATGTACGGACGGGCACCATTATTCTGGGAATATGGTATATGGTAAGTCACATTTTTCAACATTTATCACTCGATGTCAGGTCTGTACATCTTCAGCTTTGGCTAAAAAATGCGGAACATGCGATGGAATATGTTGTAAAAAGCAAGTGCCATTGAGTTTCATAGGAAAAAGCTAAGTTAGCTAGCTGCTGCTGTGTTTCATTTGTTTTTCGGCTCTCGTTTTTTCATTTGGTATTTTGAGGGTGTCCTCGGTTATTGATCAGAATTACATATTTAAACTACAGTGGCTGCCAAGAAATGGTTCTCTCATGGCTATTCTGATAATTTTTTAACAAAACGTATTCATAATTTGCATCTACTTTTCCTTGCAGTGTGCACTTTTTGCTGTGTAGAAATGATAACCTTAACCAGCCCATCCCATTTGATTTGTCCTACTTCTGCACCGGTTAAATATAGTTTCCTTCTGTTTTTAACCCCCGGGATAACCTAAAGTTTTAAACATAGTGCAATAAGCCTGGTAAATCCCTGACCTTTAGTAGGCGTTAGTCCCCCTCTCTTTTTGAATCAAGTATGTGTCGTCAAACCGCGCAAAGGCCAGAAAAAGCAACTAACAATAAATAACATGTTTTGATGCGAGAGGAAACCCTAAGACTCATAAGGTCATTTGTTTAGATGAATGCTGCATTGACCCTGTAACACCATCAATGTTTCATATATCAACATCAGTGCAATTATAGTCAGTTGAGTTGTTTGTTCAACGAAACAAGTAATTTGAACGTCACCTTGGGCTCTTTAAATGTGCGAATACTTGTTATTTCTACTATTTTCTGTTCATGTTATAGACTGAATAATTTATCCGAATACTAATGAATAAACTCTTTAATAGAAACATAGCAATAATTGTTAGTTGTGGCCCAAGTCACCATCTCATGATGCTTCATTGCAGTTTTGCTCAGCAGTCAGCAGCTGGCCTGTATCATATCTTAAAGAGTTACTAAATTCAGAAAGGTATCTTAGTCTAGTTACTTTTTTATGTTGTTTTTTCATGTGTTGTTAATGTTCTTGTCAGACAATTGCCACAGATACAAAGGAAATTTCCAAAAGGATAATTAACTAACGAAGTACCTAAAGGTTAAACTGAACTGTGAAATATAATATTAATATTGATTTTAATTTCTCCACAGCTCATCAATGCAGTGGTCTTACTCATCTTGCTGTCGGCTCTCAATGACCCAATTCAGTACCGATACCACCTTACCAGCTCCGAGCTGGGAACTGACATTGATGTCATGGACGATGCAAGTGAGTGCAACTAATCCTCTCACTGTTACATGTCCGACTTGGTATGAATTGTCTAGTGGTACAATTATATTCAGTGTCCTCAGTGAAGCAGTTCCTTATCTTGGATTAGGAATGACTTACAGAAACCAGAGCTGAAATGAGAGGATCTCTCTGTTTTGTATTACTGTAAGCTGTGATGGGCATATTTGTTATTTTCTAAAAAAGTTACAGACAGAGAAACTAATCAATGAATTGAGAAGATTGATTAAATAATAATGAAAATAATTGTTGGTTCCAGCACCAAAAGAAGCCAGTTTCCAGTTGTTTTCCATCATTCAATCACAGATTTAAGATGTATCACTACTGAATGGCTGTGAAGGTTTACTTTGTTTTTTAGTTTTAGATGTCACCTAGATGGTATTTTACTGTTTTGTTGTGGTTGTTGTTGTTGTTTTTTATTTATTTATTTTTTAATTTCTCGTTAAACACTTATTGCCTTCTCAAGAGTCCACTTACAAAAAATCTTATTTTGCCTCCCCTCTTTTCTGTTGATAATACACTGTTTCTAAAAATGCAGTTAAATAATTGAGTGATTATTAAAATATTCAACCTGGAGTTTAACAAAAAAATATAGATTAAAAGACAGATTGATTATAAAAGTCCAGAGGTTATGGGTGAAATGGCTGAAACGTCAACATGATGTGTTGTTGAAAAAAGGCCCAAATCTCCGACACTGATGTTTCCCTAAGTGCATTTAGTTGTCTCCACAAAAGATTTAAGTGAAAGAGTAAAATGTTTTAATCTCAGTACTCAGTACTACATCATCAATATTTTATGATACAATTACTCATTTTACACTTATTTAATCTAATGCTTATTTCACTCAGCTTCATCAATCTGATAAGTTAAAACATTTGAAATTTTAAGTGAAAAATGACCATGAACAGTCAACACTGAAGCAGTTATCAAGATATTTCATTATTCAAGGCCCAGTAACAATATTCTTTGGATGTATTTCCAAGCTCTGCCAGAGAGCGAGCTCATTAAAATCAGCAGCATGTCCATACAGCCCCATGTGTTTCTGCATCTCTAAAATCACCTCTGCTTTCTGCCCAGTGCTTCTTTTCCCAGAATGCTGCTCTCAGCAGCACAGACATAGCTGAGTAGGCGCGATACAGTGGAGAACAAATCAAAGTGCATGTGTATTTTCAGTGTTTCCCCTCCAGCTGCTATCATCATCACAGTCGCCTCTGGAACGGCACACACCCTGTCACTGGCTACTCTGATTAAAAACGACTGCTCTAATTCTCCGTCGGATTAAAACGGCCATCTTGACTGACTCCCTGCTCTGATAGCGTTGTTGTCTGTGCCGCATCAGTCAAAATATAGAGGAGGATAGAGACAAGCTGCTGTCATGGTCTTGTAATTAATAGGAAGGTGTCAATAGCATTGATGTCACTGTGATCGTATGCAAAGATATCCTGAAATTAAAACTCAGATGTGTGGATGACGTGTGTGCGTGTGTGTGTGTGTGTGTGTTGGGAGGGTGAGAGAGGATGGCAGTGCATTTGTGTGTGCATGTATTGTTTATATTTAGTATGTGTGAACGTGTGTCTGGGCCTAGGGTGTGTGGTGAGGGATTAAGATGGAAGAGTATCATCATTTCCTGGGTTTAACACCGTATCAGCGCTGTAATAATCACTGTTGCTGAGCATAAGGGAGAACTGACTATCATGACGGCATGCAGTGGTTGCATTCAGTTTTTTCGTGTTGTGTTTTCATGCTAACAATGCTAACAAAAACCACCAGAAATGCATCAATTCCAATGTTCTCACAGGGAGCACTGAGTCTGATTACTGAGCTCATTACCTGCCAGTGCTGCATAGTGATCAGGGATCCTTTTTTACCCATCTGTACAAATATCCTATCCTTAGTTTGTTTCCATGAGCGCTACAAGTGTCCCATCAGTCACCTTTCACAGCTGTGATATGAACGTGAGACAGGTGTTAAATCTTGTAAAATTTAGCACCTCTTGCATAACAGTTATCCACGTGCTGATCATGTTTTGTCTCACACAGATTGGGTGCTAAAAATAGTGAGGTTACTTAAGGTGCTTTGTTTTGTATAAATCCACGTCCCAATAAAGACTTCTGGATTACATCAGTGGATTCAAGGTTCCAGTAAAATTATGTGTTTTCTGCTGTTTTGTTTTTCATGGGTAAACTAGATTATCTGTTCTCACATTGTTCTTGTTTGTGTTTTCTCTCTGCAGATATCTGCATAGCCACTGCAATATCCCTACTCATGATTCTTATATGTGGCATGGCAACCTATGGTGCTTACAAGGTAAATAAATAACAGAAATGTTTGTTAAAAAAAAATTCTGTTGTCAGCCAGACATGATCATAAACAAATTTGTGAATTTATGCTGTTTGAGTGTCTAAATCTTTTTTTTCAATCTCTCCCATAAAGCAACACGCTGCTTGGATCATTCCATTCTTCTGCTACCAAATCTTCGACTTTGCCCTTAACACACTGGTAGCCATTAGCGTGGTGGTTTATCCCAACACAGTGCAGGACTACCTCCAGCAGCTGGTGAGGATCATTTCACTCTTCACAACTAAAAACACCCACTCAAATGACAAAAGTGCAGAGCATTTGCAGTCAAGGCATAGTTCACTGTTCATGATAACTGTTCAACAACAAGGCAGATTCAAGAGTTAGCACTTCATCTGTTGAGTAACGCTGCTGAAAGAAAAAAAAAGAGGCATTCAGTGAGGAAAGGGCACCCAGGCATGAACGTGGATCTTAGTTATGCAGATTCAGTGTCCATTTCAGATTCTTTGGTTGTTCAGGACTTAAAGGTCAAGTTTTATCCACTTTGTTACTTCCTGTCTCACATGTCTCTTCATTGATTTTATTTTTTTTTTCACTCCTGACATTTACTTATTTTATCTTCCTATCTTCCTTCGTTCAGCCGGGGACATTCCCTTACAAGGAGGACATCATGTCCACCAACAACATGTGCCTAGTTTTCGCAGTCCTCCTCTTCATTGGCTGCATCCTCTCCTTCAAGGTGAGCCCACAGAGTCTCTGTATCACTTAACATTCTCCCAGTCTGCCTCGCTTTGGCTTTTATTGGCTTTGGTAAACATCCATCAACTTCCATCTGAATGATATCTAAACCTGTGCAGATGCATAGAAAAAGGTACACTTGTAGAATATAATGATATATGACACACATTTTCATTGAACACTTGCTCATCATATTGCAATGTGATTAAGGCAATTAAGTTTCACACTGTGCGCATCTCATAGCAGTATGAACCATATGGCATGTATAATGAATCTGGCAGTGTGAACATTTTCATTATCAATGTCCTTCACAAGATTATCACACAGTCAGAGAGCAGTGGGTCGGGGACAACAGGAAACCAACTCCTGTCAAGCTAATTCCCCCTTAATGCATGGATGATTCTCCAGGCGCAGCTACGCTCTGGGGCTCTGGGATGAGATGGAATATGAAGTTGCAGTCATCTGTACAATCAAATCAAGTTGTTTCTCCTCTAAGCTCAGATTGGAAATATTCTCAGCAGATATCCAAAGCCGGAGCCAGGGTTTTATGATAGGAAGCAGCCACTGGAAGACACACTGCTGGACTCGGCAGAGAGAGGAGTCATACATGTCATGACTTAGACAGAGAGCCTTGTTGCACAGAGTAGCTGAACCGCACATTGCTCCAAAATTCAGTATTAAAGATCAAATATAGATGTGCGCTTGCTCAACCCATGCAAACTTGACATTTGCCAAGCAAAATCAATTGAGGCCCAGTTTTATTGATGGGCTTATACAGTATATTGGCCACTGTTCCTTATAGTGATTGAGTCAGTCCCCTGGAAAAGAGCCAGATCTGAAACCTCAGGGACGCATCCAGCTCTCAGCACAGAGGCAGCACCTGCTGAAGTTCCTGCTGAAGCCAACGTCCTCCACTTGACTGCACTTGGCATGAATGACAGATATGGACAGGCAGGAAGAGGGAGGGCTCGAGAGATTAGAGAGGGAAGATACGAGGGTAGGATGTGGTGGTTAAAAAGGTGCAGATAGATAGAAGCTTGGATGAATAAAAAGAGAGACAGTGTGACACGCTGTAGAATGTAAAGGGGCAAGATGGTGAAACTCAGACTTTGTAGCAGTATGTACTGTCTGACAGAACAGTGCCTCTCTGGTACAGATTTTATTTTATTTATTGAACTATTTTATTTCAAGGGCAAAAAATGTAACGTTTGCACCTTGTTCAGAGGTATATTGATAGAATGTATTGCTTAAATGAAGAGTGCAGAGGCACACCAAACAAAATAAAGCGTGGACAATAACCTGATGTTTTACCTTAAAATAACAAAAACAAAATGCTCTATTTTATATAATCAAAATAACAAGTTGAAGTAGTTGTGTGCTGCTGTTAATGGTGCTGAAGCTGACCCCAGTTCAGAGTTGGTACCACAGTGAGGAGGTCAAGTCAGCAGATGGTAAAGTGATTGGCTAGCAGTTCGCATGGCTTCCTGGATGGTTGGTTGCTCTTACTGCTGGCAGAGGTACCGACTCAGCAGGCTACTCACATACACACACAATGAGCCTCCTGTTCTTCTGCCAAGTCAGAAAAACCTAAACCTCAGAGCAGGAATAGGCTTACTGAAGCAAGAGATGCCTGATAAGTTGCACTTGGTAAAACGTTGGAGGAAGAAACACAGGGGCAACATTGTCCAGGAAAATGTCCACACGCTATTTTTACAGCAGAATTGTTGTCCTTACTTGTCTTGATGCTAACAACGACAGCTGGTACATCACAGTCTTTATGAAGTTTTGACATGATGCATCTCTGCTGTCATCATCCCTAACCTTGATGAATGGATGAGATCACGACAAGCAGCGTCAGTAATAATGAAAAGTGGAGACACTGTCTCTGAAGGTCATTGTTGGTTCTTTGTTTTCACCCCCTACAGGCCTACCTGATTGGCTGCGTGTGGAACTGCTACAGATACGTGAGCGGCAGGGGCACCACAGAGGTCCTAGTTTATGTCACCACCAACGACACCACGGTGAGTCCTCACCTCAAGGACATAATGAAAATCTCCCCATCCTCGGATCATAATATAATTGCATTTGCACAGCATTTTTTATTTTTAATGGTTTTAGCTTACAAGCCTTTCAGTTCATTAGAGGTAAAGGTTTTGAAAAGTCATTGTCATCACTATGCGTAGCACATTAACTTGAATACGGTGTATCAAATGCTAGGTTCAACATCTAAGGTTTTACTGAGCTACACTAAAATCTAGACCATATTTACTTCTGTATGTTATTGCAGTTCAATGAGTTGATACCTCTAAATGTACAAGGTAAGGATTAGTTGTGATGTACATTATCATTTTTATATAGTTGAATTGTCCTTAGAGCAGCATTATAAAATTGAGAAATAAACATATTTAATTTTTTAAATTAGTAAATGGAAAATTCTCAGAAAACCTCATTAATCTCAACCTCAGACTTGGTAAGTTAAATGAATCCATGTAACAAGAAGGTGGAAATGACTTTCTATTCATTGTGGGAAATAATTAAAAGATCAGAGAATATATACAACTGATTGTCTGTTGAAATCTTTATCCACATTCTGTATATTTTAAAAAAATTAAATTGAAAAAAAAAAAAGTTTAAAAAAAAAAAATTCCATTCCATTTCTAAGAGGTTCAGGTTAGTGTGGTCCTGCTGTTGAATTACCATAATAGATATGTCACAGTCCCTACATATATGCACAGGTGGAGATGCTATGTGTAGTATTTTAACCATTAATTAATTCATGCCAAAAATAGAACTGAAATGAGAGGCAGTACCCACAGGTGGTAATGTTTGTACAGGAGATAAGGAAGAAATTAAGATTCACTTAAAGGTGATTAAATGCATAAAAATGTTAATTATGGACTCATTAAAATCCTACACATATTACTTTAGGAGTTGTATTGCAAATTACAAGTATTGTGAAGTAAATTATAGTAATTCCTAGAACCCCTAAATATATTATTTATAGTGTATCATAGACATAGAATAGCATACACTTAGTCCTATATACATTCTGCCGTTTATATATCAAAGTACTGTCACCATGCAGTTTGTGTCAGTTGTGTACTTGGTGTGGGTCTCAGTGCAGTAGGTGCTATAGGTCATCCTGAGGTGTGATTGGCTCGCTGTTTAAAGCCGGGTGTTGTCCATCCCTCAGGGGATGACTCGGTGCTTCTGAGAGGCTTTAGCATAGTCATGGTTTCCATTTGTCTGTCCGTCTGTAATCCTCCACACTGATACATAAGACATTAATCTGTCTCACAACCGCCGTCGCCTCAATACGTAGCGCTTCATCTGTCTGTCACTTTGTCCTTGTACCCGCCGTGGCCCTGGTTCACTGCTGACGTTTTTCACCTTCTAAAACAGACTCTACAGGCAGGAGCTAATCCAGCAGGGTCTGGTGTCACATTGTGTATCATATGGCCTTTTAAGTGAATTTTGGATATGTGCCAGTCTATTTTGTCTACTGCAGATATAATGGAGTATAGACACTGTGTTTTCCTCAGCCACAAAATAAGAAGGAAACCTGAATACATTTGTCATGAAAACACTAGACACACTCGTGGATTAGACTCAAAACTGATGAAAGGCAGGAATATATCTGAATATACCGATAAACAGTATTTAGTTAAAATGTGTAAAAAGAAATACAAGTCTTGTCATGTTGTTTAGGGAAAATAATGAATTCTTTTGGGATGAGAAATGGAATGAGCTACAGAAAAACAAAAAAAAACTGAAATAAACAGTTTAATTCATTATTTCAGTTGATTGGAGGAAGAAAAGTGTAAAGATGTATATGTTTTTACACTCAGTTTTATTAATGTATTCACTGTTTTTAACCGATGTGGTAACCTTTTACTGCCTTTTGTCAGTTTCAGGGCTCCATAAATAATGAGCCTGCATTGGCTTTTGTATGAATTTGAATTTTAGATTAATTTTAGATTTACAATTTTGTCTTGAAGGTCATGATAAAACAAACACTCATATTCGTTAGCCAATGGAAACTTAAGAAAATTAAGTATATACTTTTTATGGATAAATGAACACTGGAAAATCAGCTGTTTATTCAGATTAATTAGGAACAAAAAAGCAAAGCAAACAGCTGAAGCAAGTGGGTCAAAGTGAAGGCCACAGAACGAGCTGTATGAATTTTAATGAGAGAAGTATCAGGGAACAAATAGAGTTTAAATGTAACAAATATCTATGGCACACAGTTTAAACAGCTTTCATGTTGGCTTGAATAGTGACGATATGGTTTTATCATGACATTCCCTCTCCCCACACACAGCGGTGAATGAATGGAGCGCTCCATCTATTTTTACTATTAGAAAGCCGGCAGTGTGTCTAAATGGCTTTTTACAGCCTCGAACACCAAGTACCCAGCTGCTTATCTTCCCTGCTTTTATATAAATGCCATTAAAATGCACAAGGGTCGTCTCTCTCTCTCTCTCTCTCCCTCCCCCCTCCCTCCTCCCTCCTCCTCCTCCTCCTCTCTCTATATATCTCTGTCCGTCCTCCTCTCCTCTCCTGGACATGTTACATAATTGTCTGCTTGTCCGCTTCATTTCAAATCCAGCCTGTGATGTGTTCGCCGGGCCTCCCTGGCTGTTTCACAATTCCATCCCCTCCGAGAATATTCTCTCTCTCACTTTCTCTCTCTCACTGAATTAGCAACAGGGCTGGTTTTATAACACCATTTACAGAGAAAGACCTCTGGTAGAGAGGAGGCAGTCTGGCCACTAAAGCAGAGGGATATGTGTGTGTGTGTGTGTGTGTGTGGATGTTGGCCTTGCAGCAAGTAATGCCTTCTATAGGGGTGGAGTACAAAGAGTGTGAAGGAATCGGGGGGAAACACGCAACAGTGACCACGACTACATCTGAAATCACTTCCTATGTACTATATAGTGACAGTCCCCTTAGAAACTCTCACAAATAAAAACTTAGCCATTCCTCCCACAAAATAATGATTTCCTGTGTACAAAATCTCATCTCGCACTGCTCGCTATAGATTAACCACTGTGTGTTTATTACATAGGGATTAGTAAATGACTAAACACAGCAGTAATTTCAGGCACAGCTTAAAGCGAGACTGTAACTTTTGCGTAACAGCAGCCCCTTTGACCACAAGTGACAGAAAAATAATTAAAACGTCATGTAGCAGTAGCTTAAGTAGGAAGGAGTTATGAAGTAAGTCAGTAATGTCAATAACACAACTATTTGTATCTGAAATTTGCTAAAATTAGCAAACATTAGCCACTACGAGCTGCTCATTTACATCAGAGAAAACACCTTGAGTGCTCTGAATTAAGTATTTTCACTTAAGTATGAAAGCTGACGTACAGAGCTAGCTGCTAGGTAGCTAGCTAGTAGTTTTGGGGGGGCTTTCAACCACATCTCACAGACTTCTTTCAGCAATAGAACTGGCTCTGGTGTCGTCATGTGACCTGAGCGTAGAACAACCTCTTGTTATCATGTAACTTAAGTTTAACACTTTAACAATGTGCTGCCACCTGAGCCAGCTTAGTTGACTGAATTAGAGCTTAAGATGTAGTTTAAAGCTCAGAAAAGTCTGGAAGTGGATCTTTGAGCTTTGATTATTTCAAAATACAGTTTGTAGTTACAGCATATGGTCGTTTATATATAGTTTTATGGATATGTCACAGAACTTAACTTTTTGTGATGGGCAGCATGTTATGTTAGCCTTTCATTTCCTGTTTTGTGTTCTGAGTTTACTTTGTTTCATTAGTTTTTAGTCAAATGTTCTGAAGGCAGCAGGGAAAAGGGAAAGCCTTGCAGTACAATGGATTATTGTATAAATACCTTGACTAGTAGAGTTTGTTATTTTTATCAGATCCCGTGTTCTGATTGTCCCTATAGAACTGTGTAACTCTCAAACAGTAAAACAGAATAGAGGATGTATGTGAGTTTGGACTGAGCCTCGTTTTTGTTCTGTTACATTTCAGGTTCTGCTGCCACCATACGAGGAAGCCATTGCCATCCCACCCAAGGAGCCTCCTCCCCAGTATATGGAGGCATGAGAGCCGTCCTCACTGCTGGACCCTATACCCCAAACACCCCCAAATACCCCTTCCTCCCCCCTTCCCCCTCTCAACACTTACCACATCGGTCTCCTGACTCTGGCTGGAACATGTTGACAAACCAAGGCAAAACAATGTCATAGATGCTGGTTTCAGCTTGGATTCCTGCCAGCTGTATATTAGATTAGGCTGATCCTGAGCCAGTATTGCCCATCAACCCCGCCCCACCCCCCACAATCAGCCCTGGTTGTTGTGACGTACTGTCCTCCCCCTCTCGTCTCTTCTGTCCTCCTCGAAGGACAATATCTCTGCAACTTCTGAGACCGCTATCCCCGACCATCAGCAATGACAGCCCCTCCCTGTTGGCAGCTGCTGTCCACCCTGGCAGCATTTTAACTCTTGCACGCCCGGAACACTCTGTCCCAACTTAATTTGCACTTTTCTTTGAGTGAAACGTGCACCCACCAGTCCGGCCACCAACTGTTAACCTTCCCAATACTGTGAATCTCCCTCATGGTCTTTGTCTAGAAACAAAACTACCTGAAGAGAGATAGCGACAGAGAGAGAGAGAGAGAGAGAGAGAAGGAAAACGACATACGTGATCAGTTATGCAAGAGCACTTTTTTCAGAAATTGACAAATTTCCTTCATTGAATGTAATGTTGGGGTATTTTTGTATGACTTTTTTGTATAACAGTAAAAAAAAAAAAACAGAGAGAAAAAGAAGTGAATAGCGAAAGACTGTCCTGCTGTGATTATATATCATCTGTGTATCGATGTAGCTCGTCCTGCAGGAAATCGTTTTGAAAAAGGTTCCTCGACCAATAACAAGTACGTCTTCCTTTTGTGTCCATGTATCACACTTTCTCACTGTTCACCCATTGATTTCAGTCCAGTCACAGTTTATTCCAGTTTGCCTTCCCGCCCCCTTTTCCTGACATGAACTCCAAGATCTCAAAAGACTGGCATTAATGTAATGAAGCACTTATCACAAACATACATGCTTTACATAGTCACACACTACAGATTCACATCCAAACAGGCAATACACGTCAAAAGTAAAAAGTGTTAACGTGTGGAAATGTTTCAGCTGAGATGTCTGTTTTGTGTTTCCATCAGGTTGCAGAGGCAACAGCATTGACTGTGACTTTATTGTTTGTTTTTGTTTTTTTTAACATGGATTACAGTGTATAATCTGATGTTTTGAGTTGAGCTAACTTAGCTGGACTGAGGGGCATTTTCCTATAAAGACGCCATGACGTGCTGCTGTACATGCAGAGACTGTATGCGTGTGTATGTTTGTGTGATTGTGTGTATCCGCTTGCCTGCGCGCTGTGTGTGGCATTATGATGTAACTTCTAGGTCCTTTATATGTAGGAACATGTCTTTTTTTTTGCACATGCAGTGATATCATGTTGAGATATTTTCTGTGCTTGTGACCTTTTTGACATTGAGGATGGATGGGGATATAAAGCATTGATTTAGCATTGCAGAATAGCACAAAATCAATAAACAATATATGAAGCTAGTTAAACAGTGTAAATGCTTGTCTTTTGCCTAGAACTGTTCAGGCAATCAGTTAAGCATTATTAGAAATAATAATGGAACAAATAATAATCCTGTTCTTTCCCATAATTCCCAAGTAGTATTTGTTATCAACTTAAAAAAGAACACAATAAACCAGAGTTACAGACTATGCAATAGTGCATTCAATGACTTGTTAGACGTGGAAATACACATACCATGAAGTAGTGTTCCATTTGATACTATTACTGTAGTTGATAATATAGCCCTTTGTTGGTCCCTTCATCATCGTCCCCATGTGAAGTATGACCACTGCTTCTGCAAATCCAACAAAGCTGAAAATGAAATTGCACTTTAAATGTCAGCGTGAGCTCACTGCAAACTGATGTGTTTGTGTTTTCTTCATCTTTACCATGCTATGCTGTAGTTAAGTGGTTCTAATAACGATTGGCCGTCCACACCTGGACAATACAAGCTCAAGCAAATCAATATTTACACTGTGTGATGAGACTGAAAAGCTGCAGAGCTGATGGATTCTCACGTGATCAAACGGGGAGGGGGGGGGGATTATGAACTGAAAAAAACTTGTGTCTGGACGAGTGGACGGCTGATGCCTCGTTTTATTAGAATCACTCGACTGTTCTCCATCGCTTTTCATTCACACACATCCTCTCTTGTTGGATCTGCATGAGCTCATGTCTTCAATTCTGAATAATAAAAAGCAAAATCTACCACTGTCTCCTGCTGGATTCATTTAATGAGTCATTGTTTTTTATATATACTTGAGCTTTTATCGTCATCTTAAGAAGAGCAAATAAAAACAATATTTATGAAGCTGAGTTCATGTACAGTACAAAAACTTTATCAGGTTAAATTTAATGCTTGTATCAGCTCAGTGTACAATCTATTCTCAAATTGTCACAAACATACATATAACATTGTTTTAGTGTATTTAACTTATTATTATAATAATTTGTCTTCAGATTTTGTACACATACTACCAGAAGATGCACATTCTATTTTTTAATGTTGATTAATAGCAGTGGATATGAGATTGTCCAAATGTTTGCCTTGACACAGAAATAAAAGTTAAACAAGTGTTAATATGCAAGCCAGCCCAGCTCAACAGACTCTTTACAACAGACAATAATATTAAAGCTCACTTCTTAAAATATGGCCATGATATCAGTTACCTCTTTCTACTTAGCAGAGAGCAGAGAATCCTAACATTTTAGGTAAATACGTCTCATTCTGACACTTGAGTTCCTGTCGGCATTTCTACTAATTGATACAAATTTTTAAAACTAAACATGGGTCTTCCTAATTGTCTTTTTGTCCTCTGTCATTCTTTTCCCCCAGAAAGTCTTCCAGCAATAAGCCTTTCCACAGCAGACATTTTGACTTGTCATACCAAGAAAAGCACAGGTGTCATTAATCACGCTAACGGCATTCACAACACCAGGGCCCTGAAACTGAAGCAACTACATGGAATCCAGCCATCGTTAATGTAATTGTTTACACCTGTGCTCATCCTGCTGTGACACGTCAAACTGTCTTCTGTGGTGAAACGCTTATTTGAAGGCAAGGAACCAACGAAAAACTGACACTAGAACCACTTAAATTGATTTATCTGTTTATTGTGGCAGGGTGCAGCTGACAGCATGCCCAACCTGTTCAAATTACAGGGCGTCTGTGTCTTGTGATAGGGGGAGTTGGCATCTTGGGAAACACCACTCAACAAAAATTAAATGCATTATAGGTTGAAATTGAGAACAGATGCTCACCAAGGCCTGAATGGACTGGTTCAGTGCCAAGAAATTCATCCTAAGTCAGTATCTGTTGTTTAAAACGCAGGATAAACTGGCCATAGTTCATACAGACTGTGCACTTCTATTATGATTATTAAGTTTCCAGAGTATGATTGTTAAAAAAAAAAAGGGTGTCAGGCTGTCATGCGTGCATCCCACTGCCCTCAGAGATTCACTATCCCTCCCTCTTGGCTCAGCACGGATGAATAAGCTGGCAGATCAGCAAGGATTTACCCGCCCGCCCCAAAATGGAGTCTGGCATTACCTTGGGTCCGATAGTAGGCTACCACACAGACACACTCACCTACTTTCTCGCCACTGGGACAAGGCAGAGAGGGAGGGGGGAAAAAAAAACAAAAAACAAGTGGGTCACATTCTATCTCTTTTCTTGTTGAAATGCTTGTTGCATGCACGACATCAGCTTCAAAAAAGGGAGATATTTGTGAAAGAGGACAAGAGGCAGGATTGGTCTGACCTGGATAGTATTCAGATTCTCCACTGCAGTGTCCCTTAATACACATTTTACCTTCAAGCAGACTGTCACAAATGACCACATACAATACCTAATGAGACTTTTATGTGAATTATCACCCAGGAATACACCCCCAGTCTTTATAAGTACAGAAAACTGGTTGGTGTGTGTCAAAAATGTGAAGGGGCTGGGGAGTGCAGTGGTGCAGACTGTTCATACACACACTAGATATTGTCCTCATTCGGAGGGGGGAATCTGCTGCACGTGAAGCAGATCAGCTGGGATGATTTCATTTGATTTAACTGGGAATCGAGAAAAGGGGCTTATGGAGGCAGTGAATGGAAAAACTGGGCCATACCGCTCGATGGATGATGGTCAGATTATATATCTCTGCCTCTGGGTAAATGCATCAGCCCCTGTAGGGCAGCAAATTTATAGTAACAATAATTAAAACCAGTCTTGACATCTGTGAGATTAATCTATAAAATTGTTACTTGCAAGTCTTTTACTTTTCAGTGACTTGACTTGTTTTCCTGGCATTTCATTCATGCATACATTCATATTGACCATTTATGGATGATAACATTCAAATCTGCACGAAATGAAATAACCAGTGATGAACCATCAAATAAATTCAAAACATCTAAATTGCATGATGATGAGTCACATTTCATAGTTGTGGGGTCCAAAAGGTTAAGGAGGTAATCTAGTGATTTAGTAGTGAGCAGCTATGAAGTTGGGAGAGTTGACAGAGGCAAATTAAAAAGAGCACGTGTTAGATAGAGGCAGCAGAGGTTGAGATATCCTGACTTTTAAACCTTAGTGTGGGTCATCTTGTTTTTTCATTCAACATACTGATAATTAAAATTTCCCTATGTAAGCTCAGTGTTTAAGTGTTGGTTATAAGTGAAGACATTTTGTGCAGTAGTTGATTCTTCAGGTCTTAATTCAGCTTCAAATGTGTTAAACAAAAACCCCATGTTACCATATATCACAAATATATTTTGTAAAGCTAGCTATTAGTGTGAACTTTCAAGTAACACCTGCTGAATATTCAAGATACCACACACTGAACCATTTTGTTCTGGGTTTCTTAGAAAGTTGACCAGTATATATATCTCTACAGGAGTCTGAGGATATCAGAGGCAGCCATCACCATGTAAAGCCTTTAATACCTCTGAGAGGAGCATGTCCTTACTCAATTACAGTCAACAGGCTGCAGATAATACAGCGGACGGTCATCCCCAAGGTTTATGTAAGTGAGAAAAAAAAACACATTCTCAAACATCAACAGTTGCGTAATTTTGACATCTACGTCATGATAAGCAGTCAGTTGGGTGGATCGTGGTGGTTTACACGTACACTCATAATCCTCATGTCATGCTCTGTGACACAAGTCTCTGAAGAAGCCTCTACTGTTTTAAAATTTGGTTCCCATCACTGTTTGTGTTTTGTTCTATCAGCCTCATAATGTAAACAACTCTGCAGAGTGAAGAGAAATCCCTCACACAGACCTCACATAAGAAAATCAAAGAGCGCACTGCTGCTCTCTGGTGGGCGCAGTATTAACACCATGTGTGGACAGGCAGTTTACAGTATATCAATAAGAAATGAAATGACAACAGCATCAACTGTTAACTCCGACTTTATTTATAACAACGGGGTGGGGGAACAGCTCTACTGGGCCTGCTGCTGCTGATCTGGCATGCTCCTGATGATGTCAGAATCGCCTGGAGAGGAAAAGATGATCAAAGAGTCAGTGGGTCAAAATTAATAAGCACCACATGTGTAGTACAAAGACATCCAATCATATCTTGAGCATTAACAGCCAATTATTTTAGTACCCGGTGAAAATAAATAAAGTTGACAATACAACAATAAATGTCACCAATGGAGCATTCATGAACTGGCCAGAAAGCACTAGCAGCTAAACTGAGCGCTCCCGACCGGCTTTCATATTTAGCGAACCACCAGTCCTGAATTGAACCACTTTGGTGAGCAGGTCCAACAGGTGCAAAAATTCACAGAGGAAACCAAATGACAGGAAATAAAATGTGTTTACATAAGAGCTTTAAATCAATTCAGGAATTTATACAGTCTCATTTGTTGAGCTGCAGTGAGCATGTGGGAAAGTTTTTTTTTTTTTTTTTTTTTTTTAGACAGGATGCTTTGACATGAAGTCTAATTGCTCTCCAGGAGTGATACTAATGCATGGATATTATCTCTTTTACTTTGCATCTAGCCTTCACATATCTGGCTGCTGGTCAACCAAACAAGTGCACAAAACAGGTCCACATAAGGAGCAACCAAAATATGACATTGTACATGCTGAACGCCAGTGTGTTAATACTAGACTGCCAATGTACAGTGCTTCCAGGTGAACAGATTCACTGGATAGATGTGTATTCTCGCAAGAATCACTGAAATACTGTGGTGTGGTGGGAAACTTTGGTTTGTGTCAGCAGGATCTCTTTGTTGCTGCTCAAACAGGCTCAGTGAGACCAGTCCCCCTATGGGCTAATGTTCATGCATTACTTGTTTTTTCTTTTTTTCTTAAACTAGACAGTGCCCGGCATAAGGTCATGTCAGAAACATCCCATTAGTCCATTAATCAATTTAAAATGGTTCTGCTAAATCTGAAACGGTCCTCAAGAGTCAAACAACAAGCTCATCAGATGCTGTCTAATACCAAGACAGGTACTCACCGGGGTCAATGATCGCCAGTGTGCACACCCTGTAGTATTTGCCACAGGCTGTGCCAAGCTCAATGTTGTTTCCACTGTAATGGTGGACACCGGTCTTGGCCAGCATGGCATAGTACTCAATCTCAGATTTCCTGAAAAGAGCAGAGAGGCAAAGATAATGTGAGTTAAAGCAGCAAATACACCAAATTAACAAATACATCAAACAGATGCAGACAAGTCCTGATACCCTTAGAAACTTTAAGAACTGACATTTGACCGTACAGAAACTTGGATCATTGTAGTTTCATTTCATAGTTTTTCATACCCTAGTCATCATGTGACATGCCAATAAAAAGATATTAATCTTCAAAAAAATGCATATTATTTTAATCAACCCCAACACAGAGTCCTGACATGTTTATTGCACAACAAGCTTAATACACAATACTGTCAAAAGCCTTTACATCTTTAACAGCATCTAAAGTTTTGATGTTTGATCACAATAAAAAAAACATGGGACACATCAGATGTCGTAAGTATAAGTTTTAGGCTTTTCATAAATTGATCCATGCCAAACATCTAACTACGTCCTGTTGGATAAAACAAGGCGATTTACAATTGTGAACATGTTTATTGGATGTGTATAACCTGACAGCAAACAGAAACACAATACAATCTCCAGATGCACTGGATTTTCCTTCTGCAATAAGCAGTGAGATGTAAATAAGTCTGAATTGAATGAATGATAAGTCTGAATCAATTACATGATTGGTATTACAGTTTGAGAACCAAATTCTCACTTTATTCTCTGGATTTGATATTTGCTGAACTACAAAACTACAAACTCATAGCTTTAATAGTATGAATTTGTGTTTATCATGACATACCTGAGGGCAGGGCAGTTGTTGGCCAGGATGACCAGCTTGGCTTTTCCCTGACGGATCATCTTCTGGGATTGTTTGTAGCCCAGGACGTATTTTCCACTCTTCATCACCAGCTGGAGACGGGAGTTGATGGACTCCATGGACTTTTTCTATACAAAACACCGACGCACATTTCTTAAGTCTCGGCGACAGCACACGAGCTACGATGCTAACTTCCACCACTATACCAACGTTGTAGTCACAAGTCACATGGTAGAAATAATAAATTTGACATTTAACAGATGGACACAGAGAGCAGCGTGTTACGTATGTTTTTAGGGTACAGTTATGGTAACTGTTGCCACTTTACTGACATTTTGCTGTTGTTGGGAGTTAGCAAACTAGCATTAGCTAATTAGCCGACGTCAAACAAACATATGGATAGTCAGTAATAAAACAGATAAATAGCTAGTAGAGGCGCCTGTAAATCTTGGCTGCAACATTTCAACGCTTCATTGTATACGGTGAGTGCTAATAATACATTAATAATGGCAGTGGCGGTACAAGTTAACAGGCCCTGACAGAAACACTTGTCCACGTGAAGCAGCGTGCGCCCCGGCCCGACCCCACCGCACTCACCGTCTTCTTTGCGGCCACCATGTTTGCGGTTTAGTCCACACACCGGCCAACCTGCGGGCGACAAGAGGGAAGGGGAAGACTTTCGTTAATGTCTTGACAGAAACAAAATGCCAAAATGTCGAGAAATCGGTGGGTTTTATTGAGAAAACTCGGAGCTCTGCTTACTGTGAGATGTCTCCAATATGGCCTCGGCGAGAAAGGAAGGCCCATGGTGCACCGCGCCGCTATCTGTCGGGGAGGCTGCGCAGAAGGGTACTGCGCAGAACACTCACCGCAGATAGTTTATAGATCTTTTTTTGACAAATAGATCAATAATCAACACATATAACCGATCTATGTCAAACACAAAACACATGAGCAAGGCAGTTTAAGGTAACTACACATTATATGGGTTATTACTGTGTAAAAATACTTCTTGATAAAGTAAAAGTCCTGCATTCAAAACCTTATTCAAATAAAAGTACAGATAAGTCGGCAGTCAGAGGCTATTTTATTATATAAACTGTTGGGTAGTTTAATATATTATCGCATTTTATAAATTGATCAAGTGTTTTAAATAGGAAATGTAAAGTTAAATCTCAAACATTGTGACTTTATTCCACAACGTTTGAAATATTGTCCTTTGAATTCCACTATATTTATTTGATAGATACTGTTTTTATTTTGAAACCGATTATAACTCTCTGCCAGAGGCTTTTCTGCTGCCTACTGGAGTTCTTTAAGTCATTTTTTCTGTTTATACTTGAATTATGAATGCAGGGCTCTTTGTTATAAAGCAACATTTTTACAGCGTGGCGCTGGTCCTGCAGTGGTTCCACTGGACAGTACGCTGCCCGGGTAACTTTTGATTTTGAAGAAATTTGCTTAAGAGCACTTGGCGGGGGGGGGGGGGGGGGGGGTTTTTGGATCGGTGAAGAAAATGTTACTCGTTCTCTTTCCCCGCCCCAAGAGGTGGCCGCTGCACCCTGGCTGAATAATGTATTTTTGCCCCTGCGCCAGCCTCTTGGAAACAGCCTAAGTTACAGTACACAACAAAGAGCCCACATTTCACCCGGCGTGTCCACCTGCTTAGAAATTTGCAACCGCAACACAAGGAGCTGAACGCATTTTACTGGAGGAGGTGCCACGGTGCGCAATTACGCACAGGAGTAGAGGAATCTGACGACCGGTCAGTCTGTTTTTCCTTCCCCCGGGAATTCGCTCACCATAGTTTTGACTGCTCTCTATTTGTAGAAGTGATATCTATGCGCGACGTCATCGGTGCGGCTACAGCCTCACCTCTCAACTCTGAAGTTAACCGTCCAGTTATCTATGTGCTCAGGACAGGATGGGATGCTCCACCAGTTCGCAAACTTCAGCGGTAGACACGACTCGACCCGGTGCTAAGCCCGAGGAGAGCAACGGAGCCAGCACTACAGGTGATGCAGAGCGCTTTATATTATCTGGAAAAAATATGATTATAACATATTTGGAATGACATATGTTCATGCAGCTGGGTATCATTCACTGCACTAAACAAAAGTATTACGTGAATGAATTAGTGAAAAATAATGGTGTCAGAATTATGCTGTGTTGTGAATTGGAGGCAATGATTTCCTAAACCAAAAATAATTCTGACATACTGTAGTTTAGTCATTTGTATGTAAAATAATGTACATTTCATAAAGTGAAATTATCCATCTCTTTACATGGCTTCATTAGAGGGATGTTATTGGCCATAATATATCTGTAAATGTCAATTTACTAATAATATAATATAATACTAATACTATATATATACTAATTATATATATGTATATATATATATATAACCTTGTAACATGGTGGTGGAAATGTCATTGTGGAAGTTCACTGCTGTCTCCATATATAGACATTTAATTATATTCTAGTGAGCACTGTTCTGATAAGGCACAATCTGTATGCAAATTAACACCACTGCATTCCTCTGGATACAGTATCTTTATTTTTAGCGAGCCCGAGCTCCACAGTGACAGGACGGGAAAGTTTATTGTCATTATTTAACAGCGGTTCCTGGCTCTGTCTTTACCCTGAGAGAGACAGTGGCATGAGAGCAGATTTGGTGACAGTCTATGGTTTCAATAGGAAATGGAGAAGCAGCTTTGGACACTCCTTTGTTGTAGTGGGTCAGAGATGGCCCGGCCACGGTGCAAACTAGCACCCGTTTCGGAGTGAAACAACCAACACTGGATCCTGTGTTTGCATTTAGCAGTGTTAAGGAAGAGTAGGAGCTTATAAATATGTGCAGGACAAATGCAAAGCACTGTGTCCAACTGTAATAAATGCAACTCTGTCTGCAGATCTGCCAGCATAAGCATTATTTGACCCTTCAGAGAATAAGTAGGTGGTAAAAGATTCACTGAGTGGGACCACCACTGAGCAAGTGTCTGTTGTTCTTATTCTCCTTTTTAAGGAGACATACAGGCCTGTTATTGACAGAAAAACATGGACACACATTCCTGCACTCTCTCCTAAGTCAACAGGCTGAAATGCATAGACTTGCAGTGATGTATTGAGCTGAGAAGCTGCCTCTGGTGCTGATTAAATATGTTTTTAAGCTTATATAGTGCAGCTGACCCTGACCTTTGACCTCCAAAAAGGTGAAAAGCTAAAGGAGAGTCTTCGCTACAACTCGTCATAAAGTATAATGTTGTTGTCGGCTGAGGTTGGCAGAGCTTCAGACCTCACTTTGCAAATCTCTCTGTGTTTATCAGCTGGATGACATTGTACAGCGAGGTGTTCTGTTGTCATCGTCTTAGAGGTTAAATGGAAATTTGTCAGGATGTTTTCTTATGTTTGCATGTGGCTTATCTCCTCTCCCTTCATGCTACTTGTCACTTCCAAGGAAGAAAAAGGGTGACATTTGTTAACCCATCGTTTATTCAGTTGAAGACATGTTAGAGTGTTACTGTCAGCAGCACCTCCCATCTGACATACTGACTTACACATTCTTCACAGTCACAACACAAAAAGTAATGTTGTTCAAAGTCTTTTTGGGGGAAACAGTGATAATTATCATGTAAAATGTTCCCATTTTGGAAAAGACATCTCATTTATACAAATTATTTCTGTATATATTACACAGGAATCTCCAAAGTCTCCTGCCCCTCTCTGAATTTCCCGTAGTCTTTCTTGTCCTTAATGACATCAAGTCTGTTTCAGGGGGCACTTTGTTTACTCACTTTTCTTCAAGCAACTGTGACAACATGAAAAGTCGAAGGTCAAGACGCCAGTGATCCATGCAAATACTTGCAATGCAAATCCCTCAGAAAAAAGGTTTACAAGGAAGTGATACATAATATCACTGAACACACAGCAACCTGTTCACTGAGTTGGGAGGCTGTTAATGTTTATTAACAACAACCCACACAATCATTAACTCTTTTTGTCAGTGGAGGTCTCTTTATGCTTTCTACCCAATGATCAGTGCTCAGTTGATCTATAATTGTATTTTCAGGGATGTTTCTCTTCTCTATTTGGGTGAACCTGATTGCTTTACAAGGTCCACTGGTTAGAGACTAAAGTTTAAGCCTCATAACAGAAGTCCTTTTTCAAGCATCAGATTCTTATCTTCACATTAGCCCCATTCTTAAATCACAAAGTACAATGAAATTCAGTACACAGTCTAACATTTGCAAATGAAGTCTACAAAACCTGACTGTTGTATGGCACCTATGATAATATTAGTAATGCAGACTGGTCCTTCTGGTTTTGGATTAAGTAAACTTCACAGGTGTGACAAAGGCAACACAAACATAAAGTAAAGTAAAACAAGGGAACCCTAAGAGCACAGTACCGATGCCCCAAACTGTCTCACATTTAAATAATGAAAGTCTGCTTCTTGTTTTCTTACCTGATAGGGTCTGTGCGTGAGCATTTTGTTTGTGTCGGCCCTCAGTCACTGCACTGTACAGTATGACCACCACAGGGGAGGATGCCACCAGTGTCACGTTGCCATGATGTGAAGTGGGAGACCTTTTTAGAGTTACTTTACTTTTTGGGGGGGCATTTTATTTTAATCACAGACGGTTCAAGATGACAGGAAATGTAGGAGAGAAAAAAGCCCTCCTGGCCAGACTTGAACCAGGGATGTGCTTGGAGTCTTAACCCCAACACAGGGGCAGCCTGTAGCGTGGGAGACTTTACCATAACCTGACAAATGCATGTGAGGAAACTCAAACAGACATGACAATATTAGTAGAGGTATGTCTTAGGAGATTTACTGTAAATTTGATCTAGTTTTATACTTTATATGTTAGTTTTGTTTTATCTACATGGATCATGTGCTGTGCTAATACTTTAAAACTGTGTTCCTTACAGGGGCGGCCAACGAAAATGGCAAAGTAGGCGAGGACAGCGAAACTCTTCCGGACCAAACACCCCCTGGGGACAGCGATGCTAAACCAGCTGCAGGTGAACCTGCTGCAGCTGCCACACCTGCAGACAGCGCTGCTGCAGCTCCGCCGGCAGGGGAGGAGCCTCAGCCCGCGGCAGACAGTCCGCCTGCAGCAGAGGCAGCACCGCCGGCAGCAGACAGCGCCACTGAGACAGCAGCCACCGGCTCCTCTGAGCCTGAGGCCGCTGCCCCAGAGCAAGGTAGGTTTGAGTGAGAAGAAGAGCATTGTGAAAGGTCAGAGACACTGTTTTTTTTACTTTTCCTTTCATCCCACAAAATAAGGCCTTAACAGCTATTTCATCCTAAACATCCCATAAAGAACCATTCCAATGTAGATTTTGGGGATTTTAATGGACTGCGAGCTACAGAAAATCATACTGAAGTTCCACTAAAGTTTTCTTGTAACTCTCTTCAACACCCTTACATGAACAACCTCACTGTGTCTTGGCAACATGAATTTAAGCTTTAAGCTATCAGCTGAGTTTTTGCAAGGCTCCAAGCACCTATTCATTTTGTACAATTTTCAATGCAAATTACACCTCTGTCTTCTACAATATGTTTTATCTCCCAACACTGTGGCATGTGTCAGACTTACTCACAGAGTTATAAAGCTGATAAGGGCAGAGCTGCATGCCCTGTGTGTGCATTTCAGCATGTCCCTCATCAACCGCTGTTACTGTTTTCTCCTTGACAATAATCACAGTATACATGTGTCCCATCGAGGGAAGGCCAAGTTATCAGGGACAAAATGTACAAATGACCACCAGTAACCTGAGCACTGCTCCGCCTCCTCCGTAGTGGCCCAATGAACAGAGGCCGCGGCAGCATCCAGGTACATAATGTCCCTTCCGTTTTTCCCTAGACCCTCCCCAGTCCCACTGCAATGGCGGTAACCAGACGGTATCCAACAACACACAGACATGGCTTTGGCTTTTAATGAACACACCGGGGTGGTCACAGGAAAGTGTTTATGAGTCACACATCTAATTATTTAGTTAGTATTAAAGGATCTGTCTCAATATATCACCACTTGTGCTCAGTTAACTGATCAGGTCACTGTGAATTAATGAGCCACTCTCATTATCTAATGAGATATAATTGAGGTGTGATTGACTGTCTAATAACCTATTTATGATATGTTCTCCCTCCTGGCAAAAGAATTCGTCATTTATCATGATTTTTTACCAGTTGGCCCAGGATCAGCTCCTGATTTGTGTCAATTATCAGCAAAAAAAATCTGTTTTTTAAGCATATTTCATTTGTACGATTGTGCCCACGGGGGATGGACACATGGCGTTTGTCATCTCTGAGCCTGTACCTCTCCTGAGGCCCTGGGTATGTTAAATTACAAATTAGAGAGTACAACATAACCTGTTGATCCCTGCTCCAAATTCCAAGAGGGAACTTCAGGGCGGCTGCAGGTCTGCATCGTGATCATAACCCTGCACACTTGACTCTAAATGGCTATCTGCACATGGAAGTGCTCCTGACCTGAGCCGCCTGACTCAGTGCAGCTTTACATTTACTGCTCTCAGTCCACGATGCAAATGACCCACAGCCAGAAGTTTCAAGAGATCAGGTCGTCATTGTTCTGGTTGTCGAATGCAAAGTACCTGCTACTGTAACATGGGCCTTTAAATAAAGATGAACAAGGCAGCAAACCTCGTGCACTTATGCAATTGGAGAGGTAATATTGCATACTTAGATTACTGCATATTACCACCCAACATGTTATTTCTATGTTGTCATAGTCTAAACATGTGAGGTTGTAAGACGTGATCGTTAGTAAATCAGGAAAGCATAATAAGCAGATTCTCATAGATTACTTGACAAGGACATGATTATTAATTATGTTACACTGATTTAGAAAAATCCTGATTTGTATTCAGCAATCACTCACAATGACATGCAGTCACTAAATAATCAGGACTCTCCCTGACCTTTGTTTTCACTTGATCTCGACCCCCCCTTCAGTGTCCAACCTGACTTGCCCTCAGCTCAGGCTTGACCACAGCCCTGTTTTAGATGGCCGGGGCAGAGAGTGTGTGTTGCCAACACTTTGTTGTCCCCGTGGTCTCATTAAGGTGCAACTGGAGTCCACGGAGAAACTAGAGCATGCCAACACACACACGGGGCCGCCACCTGCGATGAACGATGTCAGGCCCCGCCGAGGCCTCCCTGCCTCCATTTCACAGCCAATGGAGAGGGAGGCTCGAGTGTCACATTAACAGACCGGACATGGCAGCTCATCCACTTCTGAACCTGTTAGTGGTCAGGGTTGGGATGGGCCTTTTGAAAATAGTCTGCAATCACACGCGTGTTGACAGAAAACTGGAAATGAAACATCTGATTGAATGTGACAGGCAGGTTTTAACTTGTTTATCTCTGTTGGGTCTTCACACCTTTGGATTATTATTATTGTTACAGGCTGAATAATTACTGTTGCTGTTGGAGGGAACATTCAGCACCCTGGATTTTCAGTGCAAATCTGCAGTATGTGGTTTTAAAATTAGCACTGAAGACTTATGATTTTTACATCTCATTTCTTAAATTGGCGCCACAAATGAAATTCTGTTCACTTCTATTGTATTGTATTGTATATGTTGAGGTCTTAAGTGCTAAAGTTGAAGGGAACTGGACTCTCTCTAAAAACTGGTTGGGCAGTCCCAGGTATTTAACCTCTTGGAGAGTCATTAACCCACCCTGTCCTTATGTGAGTCGTTAGGGTCACATGAGGCCAGGTGTGACTCGTTGGTGGGTCGCTGCCCCACCCTGACATCATGTGAGTCGTTAGGGTCACGCGGCTCCTGGTGTGAATGAGGGTTAAATCGCCTGGGTAAGGATCTCAAGGGTGCATTACAGGTGGCTGATAGTTGGTGTTGTAGGCCACCACCTCTGTTTAAAGATGGACGTTCCACGTGGACATAGATGGCCTCACACCTTCTGTCCTCTCTAACATGTTGAGAGATCCTGTTTCAGATCCTAACTGGAGATGTTATGGTTAAAGGTTAGCGCCCTGACCTCCGGGACTCCAGGCCACCCCAAGGGGAACCAAACTTTTTTTAGTGTGATGTGACCACATTTCACACGTACAAATCTTTCTGTCTTTCACCTAAAACAGAAAAGGCAGAGGCCACGGCGACTGACTCAGAGCCCAAAACAGAGGAGGCACCAGGTGGGCACAGCTGTAGTTTCCACATTGTCACATTATATCTACTGTATACGGTCCTAACATGCTTCCCCTCTTTGTGTCTCCAGCTCCCAGTGAGTGAGGTGCGACGTGAATGACTCCACAGTTTGGAAGTGTCTCACCTTGTCTGTATGCGTGAGTGAAAGTATGTCTTCATATGTTTGTGTGTGTGTGTGTGAAACAGACACCACCTTGTTGCCAAGATGCAGACCCTGTGATAACCGCTTTCAGTCAGGGTTCCCCAGTCATCACTGTGCCTTCTCCCCCCTCACCCATGATGGTGTATGGCTGCAATTTCTGCTTGAAAACTGTACATAGACAGAATCTTACAGCACTTAGTAGGTGTGTTTATCTTCAGAGGATGTAATCATTTCAGAATACCTTAAATTATTGATTCAAATTTCTATTCAAGTGTATAGAAATTTATAAAAACAGATGTATTTAATTTCAACCTAAGAGTTCATTCTGTAGTTTTCTACAAAATTACAATTCAAAGGAAACCAAAGCCAAAATATATTTGATTTATGAAATGATATTCTGTTTAGGTAGCTGGCTTTGATTTTACAACCATGTTTGTAATGAATATGAAGAGCTGGTCCACTGCAGGTTTACTGAGGACTGTCTTTAAACATCTGATGAATACACATGAGTTAACAGTAAATGTGAGAGCCTTTTTTGTTGTTTCTGATGTGTCATGATTTCTCTCTGGAAAGAAAATCTGAAATCTGTAATAAGCTGTCAAAAAATTAAAAGGGCCACCTTAAAATCATCTGATATATGAACTTTTTTTTAATACCTTAAGGCAAGGATGAATGTGACATTTTAGGGAGAATAATGATTCAGTGACCTGGGGTTTTACTGCATTACTGAAGGTTATTATCATTACAAATTTGTTGTAAGTGCAGTATGTCAGGTGTGAAATTACCTTTATCCACAAACTAAATGCTGGTAAGTTAAGTGTTTCTCTATTGTTAAGGGTTTTAATTGAAAGGTCAGTGGTTTTGCTGTGGTATAATACTAAAAACAGTTCAGTAGTGCAGTCAACAGTGGTCAGAAGAGAAACAACTTTATGCTAAAATCTGACAATATGGAAAAAGAAAGTCAACAGGATTCTAGTTTGGTCTTTCATGTGTCATCTGGAAATACTGTAAATCTTCCACAGTACAACTATGAGGCCAGTTGGCGGTTAGACTATAACTTGTTTGTGATGTGGCCGGCTAGTCAGGAGTCTGAGAGAGGGCCGAGAGCAGCAACCGCCTCGATTTCCACCAGTCCACCCTGAAGTGAAAAGGAAAGGAGGACACGAGAAATGGTAAACTGGGCAGCATGGATTCCAGCTCAACATATAAAAGCTATAATTCCACTTGTGAGAGAAGCAGCTGCACATTTACAAGTCAACATGGATGATGCAAAATGCATGACGTGCATGACTGAACACGCACCTAGCTACCACGATTTTCCACCACCTCCATGTTGTACTGATGTATATGAACCAAGTACCACTCTGTGCCGCAGCTCTAAAGCGGCGCAGAGGTTTCGTTTGTACTCACTCTGGGGAGAGCAGCGACTTGGTAGGCGGCTCTGGCAGGGAAGTTACTGCTGAAAACTGGAGAGAAAACAAAAATGACATTTAACAGAAGCCATCAGGTTAACCTGAGACTTTAACTATACTTCAGCTGCTGACTATCAACCTGAAAAGTCAAACTTCACATGACTTTGGATCACAGCGGACACATCCTCTCCCTCCTCATATCAAGGTCAGAGAAAGTTCCCTGCCTGCAGTTTAGGGTTGAGTAGAGTCTGGGAGGTGGGAGGAGTTGGGGTGGGAAGGGGGGTTCAAGCCCTGAGGGGTTGGGTTACACCTGTGTGCCTGCACGGCGGGTGTCCGCTTACAACTCACTGGGCACTGCAGCTTCCATTACACCTGTCTGTTGTGATCCAGGAGGAAATGCCCTGACTGAGCAGCCTGCATGAGGAGGCTGCATTCATACGGCAGAGGAAGAGCTGAGTGAGCCCGTCTGTCAGCAGGTCATTTTCTGAGGGATGTCAGTGAAATATGAGCCACTGTATATCTCCTCATGACCACACAGGTATGGAGGTTAGAGCATACCACTGGAATGATTACAGAATTTTATAGTGTTTAATTGTGTGGTGGTTTCATTTCATTTTTAAGGTGGAACACTACAGTACTCACACATCTTTAACTTGAAGCGAGCTGCCTATAAATTAAAAGGAATCATCAAGTGGAAACTGTAAATGTCAAACCAGGGATCAAATATATTGTGAGATGGAATATAATAAGCACACACATAGCAAATGGAATAACAAAAAATTAAATGGAAAAGCAATTTTAAAATTATTTTGCAATTCCATTTTAAAACAAACAAACAAAAAAATCAGTCATCTTAATTTCATAAGGTAGATAACAACAGATAAAGCTATAACAGCTTTTTCAAACTGATCAATTTACTGAATGATCACAATAAAAAAAAGTATTATTCTGGATGAACAGTTAAGGCTCTAGACGCAGGAGCATGTAAACATAATGAATAAAAAAAAGAGTATTTTGATCTGTTCAGTGTCTCAAATTATATCTACACTGGTCAAATGACTGAGAAATGTGTGTTTTCCCTTCACAAAGTAAGTCATCACTCTTGGAGCTGGAAGACATTGAGTGCCTTGCTCGAGGTCACTTCGGCAGCCTACATACTTGCTAACATGCAGGCTTAAAATCCACAACCTCAACTTAAAGTGCAACCTCCCCTTACAACCCAGTCACACAACAAGCTGTGAGTCAGATGTTTGGATGACAGCAACGATGCTCATGTAAGGTGAATAAAGGAAGGTGTTTGCAAAGACCACGCTGATGAGAGCAGCTCTGACAATCTTGGTTAACAGCTGCCCCCATGTGGCTGCTTTTATAAATGAAGAATGCGCAGCACGTTTTGTTAACTCCATTAGAAGACCAAATGAATTGCACATCTATTATTTTCCATTATAATCTAGTCTATAGCGTAAAATTAAACACAATGTGCACGGAAGAGAACAAAGCATTTACATGTTTACTTACATGTCTTGTAGACCTCATTGACGGCGTTAAAGTCGTTTATATCTGCGAGCAGCACGGTAGTCTTCACCACTGAAATAGAAGAGTTGATATTGTTTAGTTTGTGGAAAACATTCAAAACACATGAGACACACGAGCAGCGGCTCAGATACTGAACAGTCTGGTGATAGTTCATCTCACCGTTGCCGTAGTCGCAGCCGGCAGCTTTAAGGATCTCCCCCATATTGATGAGAGCCTGAGGAGTGAGAGGGAGAATGACACTGTTACACCCAGTCGATTGATATTTCATTTCACCTTTTACATCTCTATTTTCATTATTTATATTGCTGAGACCTTTAGATGTAATAGCCCAAACAGATGAAGCCTGGGAAACATCCTGTTGCTTTGATTAATCAGTGTCAGTGTAGTGAGTCTATCTTGTTTTCATCTACTTATTTTACAGGTTTAATCCCTAATGCTTGGACTTCTTTTGCTTTGATTCTAATCTCTGATTATCTGTCAACCGTCGTTGTCATTTACTTAAGACATGGTTGACTGTCATCATCCGCCTCTGTGAGCTTCACCTGTTTAGCCTGGGCCTGGACTCCTCCGTCTACCAGCTGACCTGAGGCCACGTCCAGCCCCAGATGACCGGAGATGTACATAGTTCTGTCCACAACCACCGCCTGACTGAGGAGAATACACACACACACACACACACACACACACACACACACACACACACACACACAAATACACCTCAGTTAATTAATGTGTTCAAACTCCTGATGATAACCCAAACACTTTGGTGTGTGCAAACAACCTGCTAATCTTTTAAAGGATTAGATAAAACTCTGACAGCTCTTTTTTACTGCACGACTTTTATTACCATCAGTCTGAGATGTTCAGTGTGTTTCAGGAATATTAGTGATGCTGTAATTTCCTTCTTGTCTTTACCTGCTCTCTCTTAATCTTAATTAAGTTTAATGTTTAAATATAACATAAAAATTAAAGATTAGACAAAATATACCATTACCATGAGTAAGGTTGTTGCTTAATTCAACAACGTCTGAAAAACCATGTCAAAGTTAAAGTGGATTAATGTGGATTTTTCCTTGAAACTAAATAAGACAATGAGCAGAGTCCATTCATTCTTGACTAACTCCACCCACTGAGAGCCCATTGGTCAGACCAGGAACACCCCCTCAATCTGAGCAACTGCACAGATTCAATTAAAGAACAAGAAAACATAAAATGAGTGAGGCTATTTCATGATTTCTGATCACTGAAACGGGTTTTAGTGGAGTTATTACAAACTAAATCGGCACCTTGTTTAAATTTCTTTAAAGTTATTTGAGTTGAAGGTGCAGAGGAGATTAATCCTTACCTGTATATTCCCTGTCTGACAGGAGCTTTAGGTGTGTAAGGAATCTGCCGACGAATAGATGCCATTTCGACTCTGCTGCCTGTGCGTTTTAGAGAGATGTCTACTCTGCAGTGTTTCTTCTGCTCTGCTCAGAGTTTAACTTTGGCTTTTTTTTTATGGGGTCAAGTCAAATCAGGTGAGTTCACTGAACACTAAGGCCCGCCCCTGGTCAAATATCGGACTGTCTGTGTGATTCTCACTCATTCAAACGTTTTATGCACCAACTTGTACACACCACGTGTCGCTATAAATAGATCACGATGCATATTTCTGTTCTTTAAACTCGTCTTACCTGTACGGGCCGATGGCAGCCGGGGCTGATGTAGTGTTGACGATCTTTCTCTGGAGTTCAGACATGTTTTCCTGTTTTTTTTTTTTTGTTTCACTGGCTGTGAATGAAGGAAGAGGTTACGCATGCCAAAGGAAAGAAACAGTTGCTGTCGTAAAGTCTACCGTAATGTCTGCCAAGAAGAGGACACCGCATTTTTGGAGGCGCGTCTCAGGAAACAGCATGCTAACTAAAAATATTGGCGCGCATAGTCAAAGAGTTACGGTAAAAGAGGTCTTTTTGTCCTAATGGTTTCTACTGCAATAGAGTCCAAGTCACAGGGTCAAGGTATGAAGTGAGAGATAAGATAAAAGGCAATCCACTGCAGTTAAGGTTAACTATAAGTGACTTTTATTATTTCTTGCACTTTTTCAAAACTTACAAACAAAGATAATAAATTAAGTGGTTCAAACATAAATGCTTACATTCCACCCTACACCCTCAAGTCATTATATAGCTGAAATAAATGAAGACAAAATCATATAGCTATATATCAAAAGGTGATGTCAGATCTGTACATAATATGGCCGATTCTGAACAATGTCATATTTCAAACTGGGATTTATTTATTTTTTATTGTACAGAGCAAATAGTTTTTTATTAAAAGCTGAAAATAATCCATCTTCCATATTAACAATACTCTTAGCCTGTGCAGTTAATATAAGAGCATTCCACTACAGAGCAAACATAATTATAAACATGCATAGTCTAAAACACGCAGAAATCAAGCCACAGATATTTGACAAAGGGGCAAAAATATTAACAGCCAGATCAGCTTCTATATTTAAACCAGTGTCACCAAAGGAAAGAAGTTTAAATGTTTAATAAATAGAGTGTGAACGCTCGTATGCGAGTTGCCAGTGCACTGCAGACTTAGTTTATGAAAATGTCTCATGGCAAGAATGTTAATGATTTCTGCATGTATAAAAAACAAACACAAACAGACAAACATGATCATTCAGAAACTGAGATGGTACTGATTCATGTGTTTAAAATGTCAGCTCATTTTGGCCACATAGTCCGTCAGATGAGACACAGCAAGATAGTGTAACAGATCCATTCAGAAGATTATCGTATTGTTAAAATGTCACGTAATATGCAGTAAGTATGGGCTGAACCACACTGTCGAGACTGCACATTAACATTCATATGTAACAGCAACCTGTATACACACTGCACATGTATTCAATATAAGGACAGTCTGAATTCATTCAAAGGGTCGTTATTAGCACATGTGACAAATCAAGATCAAATATCAACACAAAACTAAACTACAGAGCAGTTTGTTTCCTTCATGAAGACAACAAATATGTCATTAGCTTGTTAGTAAAGGTTTTCAGTTCAACATTCAAAACTGTAAACTACAGCCTCAAATTGTACTTTTGATTCTGATACTGATATCAGTATTTGAGAGCTGAGAAAAATCTGAAAACTAATTATCAATTTGATATATTACATTATATTGATTATTTAAGCAAAAACAAACAACCATTTTTGATATGGTTCCTTGAATTTGGTTATATAAGAACTGAGACCAAGATACACGCTCAATCAGATATGTTACAGTTAAATAATAAATTTGTCAGTGCTCCCTGATAGGAAAAAATGAGATTTTTAATTACAGTTTCTCAGTCACTGCAAATATATTTCTATGCTACAGTTTCTTGTTACTTACTGGCACTATGCTGATACTGACATAAGCTACCTTCAGCACAGAAATGTGAATAAAAAATACCTTAACTAACCTCTGATCTTCACTTTTTGAAGGAGTAATTTAACACCACACAGTCCATCACTGCGCTGAATAGTTTTGTGTAAATAGTTTTTAGCTGGTAAAAAATGAGCTTGTGTCCCAAGACACACAGAACACAAACTAACAGTATATCGTCATTCCTTCCATTAATAACATCACACTCTAAATGTCAGGAAATGGAAAGCAACAACACTCATGATCGCTGAAACACACGTAGATATAAGCTGCAGGGAAATCTGCTGAGAAGAGATCTTAATGCAATAACAAATAATTATCTAGTCTGAAACTCAGACAGCAGATGTGTGGCTGATGCAGTGGCTCTGTTGTTGACAGAAGTCATACCTGGTTACTTTCTTCACTGAGCTCTAAACTGTTACGGCTCAACATCTGGTTTAAGTATTCAGAAGTATTTAGGAATGCTTTTGCGTGTATTATAGGAGATTTCTGTTCCATTTGGGAATGAACTTCTGTGACAACTCTAAAAGAAAATGTGGATCAGTTTGTTGAGTAAAGGCGTTGATTTTAAACTCACAAGGGGCAGGTGAGTGTGTGCTCAGAGAGGGATGCAGAACTGGGACAGGTGTGTTATGAGGCACTAAGATGGATGGTACACTGGATGTATGAAGAAAGACCAGGACGTCAAATTCAAAAAACCAGCAAAATTAAATAAATCACAGTAAAGACTAGTGAAATAAGTTTAAAATTTTCTGGTCCACTAACAGTTGAAAACATGCATGATCCACTCTTCACCATCTAAATGATTTCTGTCCTTTCTGACAAACATTTGCGGCTTTCCACAGTCCAACCCATCTCCAAGAGAGAGGATGGGTTTAACCACCTGACGACTTGGCGGTTTTATTACATTGCTTATTTTGAAAACCAGGTTTCAAATATTTTTAAGGCATTCTCAACTGAATCAACATCACCTTGATTGTCTTTGGTCATGGATGAACCTCCACAGCTTTTTGTTGCAGGTATTTCCAAACTAGGCTCTACATTATATTTACAGAGAAAGTAAAAAGTCTGAGGAAAAGAAGACCACTCAATGCTGGCTGCACTGCTTGAAATACTCTGCTGATGTCCTCCCTTGTGTTTTGAGGGTGATTCCAAGATGGTTTTCTGTGTGACACAAAAGGGAAATTCTTTTAAAAAACGGGAATCCATTTTGTGACTTTCAGATGTGTAATCACCAAGGCTTGGTTCTCTCTTTGGCCGCAGTCTTGAGCATTGTTTGTGGAGTAGCAACTTTACAGGAAACAAATTTAAGACTTAAAATGAGGGAAGAGCATCAAGACATAGTGTAGAAAGGCTTGTACGTGTGGATTCCATGGGCCAACAAGGACGTCACCCGGAAAAAGAAGCCTCTCTCTTCAGTCAGAGGCCAGTTAGCAGTTGGTCAGAACAGCAGTCGGCTTCGAACAAAGACAATAAGGTCATCCTAATTCCTCTGAGTCATTAGGACATAGGTTTTGTGGTAATGGTGGCTTTGAGAAACCCAGGGCGTGAAGGCGAGAGGGAGGATCACTTAGAAGTTCTGTTGTCGTCTCTTCTTGGCGTCCATTGCATCCAGGATGGGCTGCCTCTTGGCGGTGTAGCGCTGCCTGAGCTCCTCAATCTCCCGCTCCATCATGGGATCCAAGGCACTCAGCCGCATCTGTAACTCCTCAAAGTCTAGGTTCTTCAACTGCTTGACAGCACACAAACACAAACAGCGATGGGAAAGAGATGAGTCATTTTGTGTCTTGCTGCAGATAATACTGAAACAACTGCTGCTTCTGTTTTGCTATTTTTTATCACTGAATCACTGGCGTACAATAATTTCCACCATGAATAACCCCATTCATTACAGCGGAACCATCACAGGCTCGTGGAAGGCGTTACTCACAAAGTCAAAGTCTCCGTCCTGAGGCACCTTCCAGTTGTCGGGGAAGACGTTCTTGGACTGGATGTGGTAGCCCTGCTGCTCCTGCGGCTGGTTGTGGTTGTAGTTCTCCTGCTGCTGGGCTGCCTTGTTGGAGTCCTGCTTGTCAAAGTAGTCCATGAAGGACGGACGTATTGGCTGCTGGGGGGTGGCGTGCCCTGTGAAAGAGGAAGAGGATCGTGTACCAACTTATCTAAGACACAATTATTTCTACATATTTAAATTTCATACATTTCTTAGATATTGAGCAATCTAAAGAAATATGCAAATAATTTCCTTACATATTTGTATTTTTCTGGAAGCTCTGATATATCTGACTTAGCATCAAGGTTTTTAAGAGCTATGGTTTTTTTTTTTTTCCTTTGTTCCCTTCACTCTGCTACAACCACTAAATTCCCTTTAATTAGGTCAACAACATGTATGTGCTCACTCCTCATGGAACCCTGGTCTTCCTCCTCCTCTTCATCATCACTGTTGATGACCATAGTGCCCAGGTCTGACTCCAACATGGTGCTGCTGTGTTCGATCATTGTCTGCGCTCCGTCGCTCATGGTGCTGGTGGCCCGCATAGTCCCTGCGCCCTCTGAGCCCGACTTCACCATAGTGTGAGAGTCCACCTCAGTCTCCTCCTCCTGGATGACACAAGACAATTAGACATGTAGCTTTTGATGTGTACAGTAGCCGTCTGGTGCTTGGCTTGATTGAGACATTGTCTCGGCAAACGTACAGAGTTGTCGTCCTCCTCCTCCAGCTCTCTCTGCTGCTCCTGCTGCCTCTTGGCTTTCATCTCCATGGCTTCAGTTATCAGGTCTCTCAAAATTGTGACCGGCTTGGCCTGGCTGATAAATGGGTGCTGCATGTTCAACAGAAAAAAAAGATTGTTGTGTGCACTATATTTTAGCACTTTGTGATGAGAGAGTGTTACATCTAGTCTTTGAGTGTGTATACCTAAGCTTCTATGTTCTGTTCTGATATATTTATAATTCTATGTGTGTATGAATGTCTTCCTCCTTCCTCAAACCTGTAGGAGCTGGGTGGCGGTTGCTCTCTGCTCTGGATTCTTGACCAGGCACTTCTTGACAAAGTCTGTGAATTCGTCAGACCAAAGCTCAGGCTTTCTAAATGTCGGTGGAGGGTTGGTGGGGATCATGAAAATAGCCTGGAGGAACACAGACAGGATACAAGACAAAGTTAGGTTAGAGCAAGGTGGTTATGTTAGCACTGATTTCTTAAGTAAAGCACGTTTACACTTACTCTCATGGGATGGATGTCAGCATAGGGAGGTTTTCCTTCTGCCATCTCTATAGAGGTGATGCCAAGGGACCAGATGTCAGCCACACAGTTGTACCCGATCTCCTGGATCACCTCTGGGGCCATCCAGAATGGAGTACCGATGACAGTGTTTCTCTTTGCCATGGTGTCCTTCAGAGAGGAAATATACAGTGGTGTCATCATTAAGCACTACATTTAAATCAATTCATACAGACTCACAAAATCAGATTAAAAGATTAAATATTCCACATAGAAGACTGATGAGAGCATTCATTATGCTGTCACTATAACAAACCTGCAGACATTAATTCTAATGTTACCGTTAGCTGTCCAGCTACTCCGAAATCTGCTAGTTTGGCGTGTCCCTCAGTGTTGAGAAGGATGTTTCCTGCCTTGATGTCCCGATGGATCTTTCTCATGAAATGGAGGTATTCAAGACCCTTCAGAGTGGACTTCAGGATGGTAGCTATCTCATCCTCTGTCAGCTGAGGCAAAAGAGAGGGAAGGAAGGGAGGGAAAAGAAAACACAGAGATGACATGAGATCCACGAGTAACCTGGGACCTACTCAACAATCTCTCCTGGTGGCTTCTTCACCATCATATCAATAAGAAATATTTTGTTAATGTCAGTGTTATATCAACAGACAACCCCAGAATATATGTATGTAACTTTTAAACAAAACTTCAGGGCTATTTGTTTGCAAAGTGTATCAGTCTAGAAGACATAATATAAATACCTTTATCTGTTCTGTTTAAAATGTGCCACAAAAAATATAAACTCTGGCAATTTTATTCTGGCCACACAGGCAGTCGTAACCCTCTGTGAGTACACACCGTCTTGTTGCGCAGTCTGATGATGTCAGAGACAGACCCGGCTCCACAGTACTCCATAACAATCCACAGGTCTGTGTTCTTGAAGTAGCTGCCATAGTACTTCACCACATAAGGGCTAGGAGGAAACGCAAAACAGGGTGGTCATTGAAAGAGAAGACAAAGTTTCATTTCAAGCACAGAGAGCAGAAGTGAGAAAACCCTTGTAGTTCAAGAGAATGGATGACTGTACAGGTTTCAGTAGTGGTGGTGGCACTGTAACATCAAACTTAGACCACAGTGAACTATGGCAGCAAATATTTCTTTGATGAAAATGAGAAATTTTCAGGATTTTAATCTCATCTGTGTAGTAAATGTGGAGATTTAGGGAAATCTACATTGTCGTCCCACCTGTCACACTGCTGCATGATGGAAATCTCCTTAATGATCTCCTGCAGGTCAGACTCCACAGGAACCTGCTTTATGGCCACCACCTGGCCTGACTCCTTATGGATGGCTTTGAACACACTGCCATAGGAACTAGACAAAAAACACGAAAGATGAAATTACTGACAAATTTATGTATTACACAACAAAAGAACAGACTGTTGTCTCTGATGGACATTTTCAATCAAAGGTGCACATGTGGAAATGGAGCTTAGTTATGAGAAAATTTTCTTACCCTTCACCGAGTTTCTCTAGAACATCAAACACTTCCTCTGGCTGTTTGGTCAGACTGTCTTCACTCAGCTTTTTCAGCTTGCTGTAAAAATTGAACAGGCTAATTGTTATCTCGGTAGAATAGTGTTACTAAGAACAAATAGTGAAACCAAGCTGAAACACTAGACTACAGAAGCATCTGAAATTAAAATGACACTGGTTTCCAGCACTTACCAATAAGTTACAAACATACGGAAATAACCAGTTGGGGACAATTTACTAAGACGCAAAATGTAAAAATGTGCATTTCAAACAAACACTGGGAGGGGATTTTAGTACACGGTGTTAGTGGATTTTGTTTTTTGGGGATTTTCTCAGGGGTTTTTGTTGAGGTTGAACAAAAGCATCTTGAGGAAAATAGACTGAGGTCTTGGAAACTGTGATGGTCAGTTTTCACAATTTACTGAAGGATTCATCTATGACTCTTAGAGTTAACTGACAGATTAACGGCTGCTGGAAATAATCTTCAAGTGTAACCCTATTCTTACACCTTGGACTTAATGCAATGCAGCCTTTCAGATCAGGAAAAACAGCATTTAAAACGTATCATGTTACTAGTACGATATCGACCAGGTCTTATTTCTTCATGAGTTAAATCAGCTCCTGTGGTGCTTAGTTCAGTTTAGACATCCAGTGTTCACAATGCACAAAGACCAATAAACTACACGGTTAACAGGAATGTTTATTTGACCTGTGGGGAGATGTAACATTGTTTTTAATTCACAGACAATTCATTTATTTGCATTTCATATCCAAATAATAACACAGGTCAAGCTGCTCATAAAAGGCATTTCTGAACAGTTACCCAACTACGAGACCGGCCTGAAAGCCACCAGAAGGCTTAACACGGTGCTTGGGATTTTGGTCAAGAGTAATCTTATCTAACCCGAGTAGATAGTTTGAGAGAAAACCATGGATGTATTATAAGACCCGTTACAACTAACTAACTTAGCATCAGCTAACTCGCTAAGCGGCAGCTATCATGGGCAGCTACCGCCTACGTTAGCATTTTAGCTTGCTAGTTAATAGCTTGAAACCACGTTTTAAACCAGTCAAAATGTACACAAACCTTTTTGGCGCAGACGGCTCCATGATGTACAGCTTCAAAGAATACAAAGGCAACGGACTAATATGTCAGTTTTGGGGCCAATAGTCACGATGTGAACATTGTCGACAGAGTCGTTGTTGTCAAAAACTAGTGGAAGGCCAGCTGAGTGTCCGTCAGATGATGGACCGTTTGGGGGAATACAATTGTACCACAGCGCCCCCTTTTGGACCGGAATGCTTGAAAAAAATCACCACAATTTCTGTCTTTATAAAGATAGAAACCATAAATAACCTACAATAAATAAACTTTTTATCTAACTATCAAATATAGTGGATTTTTCATATATTCAAATTATCGGCACTATCAGGCAAAAAAAGCAAAAATATGACAAAGTATCTTCTGACCAATCACAATCCACTTTGCTTTGAGGTAGACCGGGCGGATGTACGCATGTGCAGCGCGGGCGGTAGTGTGTGAGATGAAAAGAGAGGTAAACAGCTAACAGTTGGCATCTTAAAACGGTGAGCTGTGTGTTACTTTTTATCCACTCCTTCGGTGTATTTCACATTTTGTATATCCATACTATATTTTGAGATTTCTTATAATCCTTTATTACGTCCACCGGTTGAGACGGTTTAGGCTAATCCTCCCGGCACCACCATGCTGTTTCTGTGTTAGCATGCTGTAACGATGCTGATATGATCATGTTAACACTTTTCTCTCTATCTTCACTCTCTATAAAGGATCAGAAATGGATGCACAGAAAGATTTGCAGCCACCCAAGCAACAGCCTATGATCTACATATGCGGAGGTACATTTTCACTGTTAGTTGTGTCAATGTTATAGATACTACAGCCGTTACTTACTGTAATGATACTACCAGACCTGCTCTAATGCAACGTTTACATCCACTGTCACTGCTAACACCACTACAACTACTTCTGTTTTGGGTGTTTCTCCTAAATCATACCATAAAATAACCAGCTACTATTCTAGTAATACTGACCCATCAGTACCACTATACTTATGGTCAGAATGCTACTCTTTGCAAGCATTATTAGTTGAGGTCCAGTATGTCGAATATTACACAGTGAGTTAAGATTTTATTGTTATGTCATTCAAACAGCTCTGCCCAGACTGTACTGAATCACAGGAAACCACAAATTAATGCAAACTGTATCCAGAGAGGAGTGTATGCATTTCTAACTGATGCTAGAAAGGAGCTAATGTTGTATAATTAACACCCAAGAATCTAAATAGAGATGAATGAAGTAGTCTGACTCGGCTCCTTTTTCACATGTTGGAGACAAAATTTAAGGATATTTTCTGTAATGTTCTTTCTCTCTTTAATTGCAGAATGTCACACTGAAAATGAAATAAAGGCCCGTGATCCAATCCGATGCAGAGAGTGTGGATACAGGATCATGTACAAGAAGAGAACAAAGAGATGTATCCTTAAAATGTGTGTGTGTGTGTGAGAGAGAGACAGAGACAGAGTGACTGAACTTGGAGATTTTAAAGGTTGAATCTCAATTTTCCTAATGTGTACATTTTTTAAATATGTATGAACTGATTATTTTTACATTTCCTTGACTATTTGATTTCAGTGGTTGTTTTTGATGCCAGATGAAGAAGAGAAGAGCAGCTGTTTTGATTGTTATTGTTGTGTTCTATTTTTGTAGTGTAAGAGCATGTAAATAGACTTTCAGCCTGACTCCAGATTTCTGAATTATGGTTAAAAGCTACCATTTTCATGTTTTGTTTTGTTTTGTTTTTTTGCCCCAGAGTGATGGCTGAAAGTTTTGGTTTATTAAAAACATGATTTTCACTGACCTCAACTGTTTTTGCTGTCTTTTCTAATTCATGATCACATTTGAATAGTAACAACTAGATGAATCCAGGAACATGAATTGAGAAATGTTGTTTCTCAGTTCTTTTAACTTTGACTTATATACATTTAGTCCTCAGCAATTCACTTTGAAAGTTTGAAGTCAATCGAATGTGCATTTGTCATGAAAATGGTGTTGTTAATTCAGTAAACAGCCACAAAAATGTTAAAGTCGTGTTCAACATGACTGTCGTCCTGTTTGTTTTCCTACTCTCGTGTTGAAAAAACAAAAACAAGTAACATGTCCAAAACTGCTGATAACCAACATATAAACAGACCAATAATGGGTTTTTATGTTAATGTTTAAAGTAAGATTTTAAAGAAATTATTATAATATAATATTATTTATTTGAACTTTAATATCCTAAACACCCAACGACCTCCTTGCGCAGAGTGAAATGTTACCTAGCAACCACACAGTCCATGCTCGCAACGGTCGGAAGAGGCAGCGGAGTACTTTCACACCTGTGTCTGGAATTAACCTGTGTTTTGCCAGCGTTTAAGGTAAGGTAAAACATGTTCGCGTAGGGTCGGTGAAAGATATACATTTAAATGCGAACGGTAGATTTTTTAAATGTCTTAAGTTTAATAACTAAATATGAATGCAGAAAGACTCTTCTGATACTTTGAGTAACCTCGTATGGACTGAAAAGCCACCGGCTAAAAACATGCGGCTCCTAATGCTACACACACAGAGATCACCAGATGGTGAGCTTTACTTACAGAATCTGTACCAACAAGGATTAATTAGGTGAGAAGATTGAAACCACTTTTAAACCTGTAAGGTAAATACAAGACTTCAACTGTAGCCAGGGAAGGATGGAAATGTTTAATGTTCCTTTAATGTTTTACTGGGGGGTTATGTGCTGGACTATTGACTGTGTACAGTCTATGTGCTGGACTGCTTCTTGGCTGGGAGCAGTTGCCAGGCAACCAGTGGAGACCCCAATAGTGAGCAGTAGTTTTTACAGTTTAGCTTTATGTACAGATTGTGCAAACATAAAATAACGTTTTATATTGACACTTTTTATGCTATGACAAGTCAAAATGTCTGCAGTGAAAAGGGTAAAGTAATGAGATTAAGATGTGTTAGCAGGTGGATTTTGCTACTTTTGGACAGAGACAGACTTGCTGTTTCCAGGCAAAGCTAAGCTAATCAGGTGCTGGCTCCAACTGCTATTTACCATACGGACATGAGAAAAGTGTCAGTTATCATCTCATCTAACTTTTTTTTTTTTTAAAGAGAGGGAATAAGCTTGACAGTATTTATCTAGTCATGTAAAGGACACAAGTTAGAGCCCAAATGAATTTTATCTGGTTTACTGATTCAGCCAAACTGTTGGCCTCACACACAGCAGACATTTTGACTTCTCATAGACGGAAAAGCACAAGTGTTACTAATAACATTATCAGTGCTCTGTTCTATTTAAGTGTCCAGTAAACCATGACAGCATGGCCGTGAGCCAGCATGCACTCTAAAACTGATGCAGGTAATTCATAGTGCTTTCACTTGACCCATGTTAATAAAAGAGCAACCAATTACAATCTATTATTTTCCAGTTAAATGATTATTCAGACATGTTTGCTCTTAATCTGCATTACAGTGTTATTTTTTTGGTTGTTCTGTCATTTAGTTTTTTGTTATTGTCTGTATTTCTGTATCTCTCCAGCCACTAGAGTAATTTGCTATGATGTCTAATCTGAGGCTCTCCCATCAGAGCTGTCCTACTGCAGCACTGCACCGCTGTGGCACTTCCCCCTTCTGTGACATCACTTCTGACATCTCATTCAGGGGGCGTGTCTATAAGAGATCCCCAGCCAGGCACAGATGTATCTGCGGCTCTGAGAGCGATAGGGAGAGAGAGAGAAAGAGGCAGGGAGGGAGGAAGAGTTTGAACACACTGCAGAGGGAGTGCAGCTATGGGGAACACGCAGGAGAAACCCTCGGGCAGCGGGGGAGGGGGAGCTAGACCGTACCAGGCCACAGCAGGGAGCGGGACGAGAAGCCGGGGTGGAGGCAGCGTGGAAAAGCCCCACACTCAGAGAGCTCCAGAGAAGGGGGTGGCCAATGGCACGCAGATGGAAAACAGCCCTGCAGGTGGACAGGAAGAGCAGGGTAGACCTGCAGTGGACACAAGTTACCTGGACGCCCCTGCTGGCGCCCTTCCTCCTCACTTGGGTCGGCTCAAGAATGAGGGAAACCACCTCTTCAAACATGGCCAGTTTGGAGATGCTTTGGAGAAGTACACCCAGGCCATTGATGGATGTGCTGAAGCAGGTGGGGAAGATATGAACACATCTGTTGATTACAAATTTAGGTTTCAAAACATATTTTACCCTCAGTCATGTATGGTAAAAGAAATTCTGTATTGTAAAACCTGACATATATAATGTACAGTAACACCATAAAGCTTAAGTAACCTTTATGGTCAATAACAGAGAGAGCTTATGTCATGGCGAATAAGCTACAACTAGCAATTATTTTCTTAATCAGTTGATTAATAGTTTGGTCCAGTAAATGTCAGAATATATGAAATGATTCTCTAAAATGTAAATATTGACTTATTCACAATACTTATTTGGTCCAACTAACAGTCCAAGACCAAAAGAATATTTCATTAACGTGCGATTTTTTGCTTAAAACAATGATAGTTATTCAGTTATCAAAATTGCTGTTGACTAATTTTCTCTAGATTGCCTGATCAAGTAGTACAGCAACTATATATGTAACATCATACTGAATTCCTATTTTTACAGAATGAATATTTAATTCTGCTGTGTTTTGGATGAATACAAGTCTTCAAAAGCTTCAACAACAAATAAAACAACAACAGATGGGTGGCACAGTGACAGACGAAAAGCCTCCTTAACATCTGTGTATTAGTCCTTGTAAGGGAATCAGATAAAAGTTGACTCAGAGTGTCATTTGGCTCCGTAATCCACAGTATCCCATGACAGTTAATACATTATGCCAATGCTTGCCATGCTGCACATTTCTATTTATCCAGTCTGCATGCACGCGCTCCCCATCCTACATTAGAATTGAAGTACAGGATGAGTGCAGGTCACTTTTCAGATCTGTAACCTGTCTGGGTGGAGTAATATTTAGATTTTAGGCTAACACAAACATTATCTGAGACATTAGGCATCACTGGTGATTTGTGAATGCAGTGGAGTGTTGGCACAAAACAGTACTATTGACTGTAGATAGAAGTCATGTGCTGGTGCATGAGGCTTTTAGGTGGGATTGAATGTCATGCTGCTACTTTAAGAGCACTCAGCCACCTTTTACTCTCATAGCTGGCACAAGTCATAGCATTTTCTGCAGCACTGGAGACAGACTTAAAACGATTACAGTAGACTTATTACCATAGCAGACTTAAGAGAAAGATTGACTGACTGACAACAAAGTGTGATGATGTGTTGTTTTTAATATTGTAGAATGATCACAAATGTAGAGGGTTATGAGCACAGCTGAAATTAATTTTGGGACACTGAAGTAGTGTTTAATGACTGATGCTCTGCAAGGGACTGTGAAACTGCGGTGGAGGCTCAGAAGAGAAAGGACAGAGTAGAAAATTAGTTTACCACAGGGAATGATAACACATCCATTCATCTGTCTACCTTTCACCCCCTCAGCATCTCTTGACAGTCTAATGACCTTAAACTGAACTGTTTGTGTTGTCTTGATTTCTCGTCAGTCTGGAGTCCAAACCACTGAGCATACCATCATATTTTCTTATTTACAAGAGTGTGTTTTATACAGAGATCAAAGATGACTGTCTGGTCTTTCAGATGAGTGTTTATGGTTGTTCCCCTGCAGGCATTGATAGTCCAGAAGACCTGTGTATTCTCTACTCCAACAGAGCCGCCTGTTACCTGAAGGATGGAAACAGCAGAGACTGTATACAGGACTGCACCAAGTACGTGATTAGTGTCAGATATGCGTGTGCATCTGTGTTTATTGCTGTATGTGTTCATTTGGAGACACTGAGTACTCCACTGATTTAGCATTTTACTCTTACAACATTGCTGGGGTCACAATGGGCAGTTTTAAGAAAGGATAAAAACTGAACAGACACCAGAGATTATGTCTTTTTTATTATATTCTTTTATCTCACACATTTTTCTTTCTTGTCAAAACCTGGTGCCTATATAATCAGCAACTCAGCTGCAGGCAGTTGGGCAGAGATTTGGGTGTGTTATGCTAGTAGCAATTAATGTAGCCTTGAGCCATTAGCCTCAAGCAGAGATAAGGAGTGGGCTACAGATATCTGATAAGCCCACTTCTCTCTCCACACCAACAGATCTTTTTTTCATTTTCAAACTTACACTGACTCAAGTGACATCACTTGAGGCAATTTGTCATTTATCAGTTTATCAGTGATTAGTCTGTTTACATTCAGAGGTGACTGAAAACTGTGACGTTGTGTTTGGAGAGGCCTAATGCAGATGTCTTCATTACTGCATTGCTTTCCTTACACACTTAATTAATAGTCTTATCTGAAATCAATTCACTTGAATGCTTGTTAAGTTCCTTTTGGGGGTAGTTTTTTCACTTTCAGTTTTACTTTTAATTAACACTTAGAAACGATAAACACATTACACTGTTGTTTGAAATGCATTATCCTTTCACAGAATATCATAATGATCATGTTGTCCTGGATACTCATCATTTGGACCCTTCTGTTTAGTTGAACCACACCACTTCACCCTCACAAAAGAATAGAATAGAATGCTTAATATAAATTAACATATGCTTTTCTGTACACTGCCTCCATAGCAGACTGGAGATTGTTATTGTACATGGAGAAAAAGGGATAATTGCTTTGTAATTAGTCCATAATGCACTCAGTGTGATTGTCACAGACTGGAGCTCAGCACTCAGCTAGTAGCTCAGTAGACTGCTCAGCTTTTCCACAAAAACTTACACGGATCATCCATGGAGCAACAGTTTTGGATGCATGGGGTTTGCTTTTCATTGTTGGCGTGGGAGGCTATAGGAATCTCTCTGTCTAAAACAAATACTCCCTCACATGTTTATGAATGAAGAGCTTCAGATTAGCCCAGTTACTCTTGTGACACAGTGTGCAGGTGTAGACGGTTTGATCCTCTGTCTCTGCATCTCTCTGATCCTCTTAGGGCTTTGGAGCTGCAGCCCTACTCCTTGAAGCCCCTGTTGCGCAGAGCTATGGCCTATGAGTCACTGGAGCGCTACAGAAAGGCCTATGTGGATTATAAGACCGTCCTGCAGATTGACACCGGGGTACAGGCTGCTCACGACAGCATTCACAGGTCAGCTCAGTTCAGCTAAACATATGAAACTACAGATGCTGTCATGTGGCTGCTGTGACTTTTAGAACAAATGGGAGCCATCAGTTTCAGAGTTCATTCAAAAGTGGCTGTCCAAACCATGTGATAATGTCATTCTGTATCAGCTTGCATCATATATTCATATATATATTTAGTTCAGTTATATAATATTTATGGTGAGTGAAATATTCAAACCTAAGACATCACTTTTGCCTCCACTGCGTAAGTGTTGTGTGCATCATTCTTTACACTTTTCTCCATAGTTTAGCAATTCTAACTGGTTCTGTATATTTAAATAATGCTTTTCTGCACAATATGCATTTCAAAATGGACGTACTGGTTAAGTCTGGCAGTGCTTATCACGCATGACCTGAATTTTCTGTGTGGATGCAAAAAACATGAATACCAATTCTGGTCTTGGAAGGATGCAACTCTCCGAGGCTCGTTGTGACCAAAAATAATACTGCATTGGAATGAGACAGTCTGTTCATTTTCTAGAGTCAGTTTGTAGCAGCCATTGGAGAATTTGAATGACTACACTTACATGTAGCCATGATGGTTGCCACTTAGTCTGTGCAGTGTGCCACCACAGTGCAACACATTCAGTACCACAAAGAGCGATGTGCCAGGTGTAGAGACATCACATAAAGTAGAGCCCACAAACCCTGTAGTGATTGCAGAATTAATCTAACTAATACAAAACATGTCCCTTTCGCCGTTTACATGTTCAGACGTGACATGCTCACGTCTTGCACTCTCCATGTCTTCTGCCAGGATCACCAAGTTGCTGATCGAGCAGGACGGGCCTGAGTGGAGAGAGAAGCTTCCAGAGATCCCCGTCGTCCCTCTGTCTGTCCAGCAGGAACACAGACAGAAACCAGTCAGCATCGAACAGGCCCAGGCCCGGGCCACCAGGGCTGCGCAGGAGGAAGGTGAGTGATAACGCTTCCTCTAAGCTTAGTGAGGAGTTATGTGAACTACATAAGCATGCATTTTAAATCTAGACATGTGCAAAGGGTCTACAGCCTCCTAGTTTTCTCCTAAATCATTCAAAAGCACATGTACGTCACACAGCATACACAATTGTAGCAGTCACTATGTATCACTGTGATTACTGGTTTTCAAAAACAGGAATCCAATTATGACACACACACTCTTGATTTGACATAAAATGTATGTTTATGTGTTTATGTTTTTTCTTTTTACCTGGACAGAATTGTTTATTGTATTTTCAAATACTGCGTAACAAATTGTGGTGTTAAAATGTGAAATGC